>BMAW01021620.1:41033-56451 GCA_019974015.1 Nephila pilipes | reverse complement strand
TATATATATATATATATATATATATATATATATATATATATATATATTGTGGATTACCCCATTCTCATTTCCCATTACTTTTCTATTAGTCGATATACTCTAAGGCCTACAGTTCTTGTTGAAATAAAGAGTTTGTCAGTTGTTTGTTTGTTGTTTATATTCATAGAGTATTATTTTAAGCAATTTTGCTGTCAAGAACCGAAGAAAGCAAATAATACGCAAAAGCTCTTTAAATCTTTCAAATATTTATAAAAGCTTTAAGTACACACTAAATTTAATAGTAAAATAAATAGTAAGGAATATATTGGATAGTACCAAAACAATGAGAATTCCATAATCACCTTAGAAATAAAATTGAAGCAATTGTATAAAATGTATTAGAAGTATTCTTCAATCAGTATTTCTTACATTATGAATGATTTATTTTCATCAGAGGTGTTCCTTTCTTAGAAGTTTCTTTTTATAAAAATATCATTTTATTAAATATATATTACTCGTTGAAATTTTATTACTGCTATTGATCATGATTAACTTGTACTGTTAATTGGACTATTCATATGTCTTATTTCATTGCTATTTTTTAAAAAAGAAAAGCACACCGAAAAGTGTTTTAATGAACACCATTGAACAGCTTCTAGGAAAAAGTATATAAAAACATTTCAGAAAAAAAAACAAAACTGTAATATTGAAATAAAAATGGATTGACTGCCTCATGTAAATGTAAGCTCGACACATCTTTTATCCTTCCTAGAAATTCTCGACACATTTTATAAGTTCCCCACGCGCTCGTAAAACTCTCAGAATTTGCAGAGAATATTGAATATCCCCATAAAGATAGTCAAAAGATACTGATGGAACTACACTTGATAAAAAAAACATCCTAAGAGACATCTATGAAGAAAATAACACTGATTCCGAAAGAAATCAAAGTCTGTTATATATTCAGTAAAGTACTGTATGGCTGATATCAAAGAATATAAAAATATGAGTTATTTTATCTCAGTTTTTGTTTTTACCTTTTTCATTTGCATTTCATGCTTATTCTTATGTAGAATATTTCTAAACAGTTACTTTGATTTAACACATAATAAAATATTTTATTTCAGTTTTAACCGTGCTTAAAGAGGAAGAGAGTTTTTATTTCATATATGTTAGTATATAAAGTTTTCTAGAGTTAATAATAGCAATTGGTAAATGCTATTTAAATTCTATTTATTTCCATCAAATGACTTTGAAAGTTTATTTAAAACTTATTTTAATTATTTCTTGTATTTTTAATTAAATATTTTGAAAAAAACCATGTTGTTAATAAATTGATAACATATCCATTTAAACTCAGGATTTTTCACATAACAAAATTATTAGATGACTTGACTTACTAAAAGTTCATCTTAACTATTTTTGTATAATTTATTATAATTATAATTACAATTTATAAGTAATTAAAATCACCTATATTAAAGTATATTTTGCATAACTTCTCATTACTGTTTTTATATCAACATTACCTACATTAGAGTTGATTTGAATACAAACACAACGTTAGTAACAAAAAATGCTGAAAATAGTGCAAGTGACATTTTTCAAAATCTTTGATCTAGGGAACTAATTCTACCTTAGGTGTTCCTTAATTTTCTTTAAGAATTAACTCAAATTAATTTTGAAATGCATTGATTGTTCTTATCAAATTTGAAAAAATATAAAACTTCGTAGCGTATTTGATAACTATATATGAAGCTGTAATTCTGACATAGTATTTTACTTTTAATCTATTAATAAACGTACCTTAAAGAGTCACGAGTAATAGTCCGAAGAAATCAAGAGTCCAGTTACGATGATAAACAGTTTATTAGTTAAAAGTTAAGGTTATTGAATGTTTATGATTACTTCCTCTGTATTTAAACAGCCTAAATGGGTCCAAATTAATGTTTAGAATACTAATTTAATCTATTCCTTACCAACTATCTTGAGTTCGAGTGAGCAGAATAACTGGAGTTGAGGATTAGAGTCTTTAACCTCAAAAATTGAACTTTCCTATGTATGATAGGAAACTCCTTAAACTATATAAGACTGGTCCAAATGTATCTTTTTGATAACTTCAATTATCCATCGCAAATAGTCTTCAAGAGCTTCTGAGGTGACAATAATAATCAATCATCAGCGATCTTCTTTTATTTTACAAAACTGATCAATAAAACTAGGAAAATGAGCGAGTTTTTGTACTTGGGACAAAAATGCCTTACCAGAATATCAAGCAAAGAATTGAGAGAAATAATGAGTTGGTTAGGTGATAAAAAGTGAAACATTATATTAAAAGCCTTTTTAAACTCGTCAACCAAAAGAAAAAGAAGAGATGTGTGTGAACCTCTCCATGTCTTTTAAATCATTAGGATAAAATAGAACTGTTTTTATAATATACACTGGTGTTCAATATTAAGAGAATTTTCCGATTTGGTCGATTATCTCTAGAACTACTGGACAAATTTTAATGAAATTTAGTGTGTACATGAGGTTGATATAATACAAAAAAAATAACAATTCAACAGTTATAATACACACGCATTATCAGGTGTAACACTCATCGGAATCACAAGGATGAAACAGCAATTGCAGAATTGAACAAAACAAAATTGGTTATTATAGTCTCCTCTTACAGATATATAGGCCTCGCAACCCGATTTTATGCTGGGAATAAGGGAGTTTATGAGTTCCTGTGTCAATTGGTCCCATTCGTGCAGCTACACTGTTTTCAGGTCTTGGATGGTTCTCGGAAGGGCTTGCGAATTTCAATTGTCCTCCACAGAATGTCCCAGGCATACTCTATAGGATTGAAGTCTGGAGATCTGGCTGGTCATTATACATCCGGAGAATATGCTCACTTTCCAGAAATTCGTCAACCACCTAAGCTCTATGTGACCGCGCTTTGTCTCCCATTAAAACGAAATCATAAACAATTGGACCCCTGAAAATCCAGATATAGGGCTCTAAGACCTCTTTTCTATACATCTCAAGAGTTGCAGCGCCTTTTTGAAAAACATGGAGGTGTGTGCGGTCATCCAAAGGGATGCTTGACCAGACCAACAAACCTTCGCTATCGCAATGGTTGATTTCTCGGGCATTAAAGGGGAGGTAGCGGGTCCCTGTTTCTCTCCATATGAAAGTACGGCTAAAATCACTGGTTAGGCTGAACCGGGACTCATCAGTGAAGAGAATGATCACCCATTGATTCATGCTCCAATCTGTATGATTTCTGCACTCCTCTTAAAATGATGCAGATGATGGACAAATGGTGATCTTCTCTGGTCGTTAAGGCTCTTAGACAATCTTTCCCAGGGTTTCTTTCGGAGGATCCGGTTTCCTTAAACTGTTTCCATAAGTTGGACACCACGCTGGGCGTTAAATCGAATTCTCTGCAAATACGGATTTTAGACTGGCCTGATTCTAGCCTACCTACAATTCACCACTTCATCCCATCATCTAAACTTTGGTCGTTACTCAGTTTTACAGTTTGAATTTTAATTTAAGCGATTGCTGCAAGAAAACACCAATAAATTCGGCGAAATGCGCTAGCGAACGAAATGCGGATTTTGGCACGCTCGCTTATAAATCCTGTTTTTCGACTAGTTCCACCCCTATACACGTATACGCTTACATATTCGACGTACAAGATTTGCATCTTTGTTTCGAAACAGCATTTTTACATTTCGCTCAATTCTTTTCATGAAATTCAACAAAATATGTAAATTCTCTTAATTTTGAACACCAATGTATTTACACTGACAAATGTAAAGGCATTTTTTGTATATATATATATATATATATATATATATATATAAACAGAAGTAACGACTTGAGGACCTGCATTATCCTGATGTAATGTCCATTACCTTACCAGTTAATGATGCTTTCTCGATATGTGTTGTCACAAAAATTTTCAAAACTGAACCATAATATTCACCATTCACATTAGTTCTTGGAGGCACAGCATACTGATAGATTATACTTTTATTATCAAAGAAAATAATTATCATGACCTTTCCAGCAGATTTGGTTTATCGAATTTTTTCCGAGGCGGAGAATCAGAGTGTTTTCATTACAATTGTTGTAGATTTGGCAATGGGATAAAAATAATATACCCACGTTTCATCACCTGTTATACAGTCTCTAAGAAATTCGGATCATTTTGAAGCATCTGTTTCCACTCAAAACATCAGAAAATTCTTGTTCGCATTTGTTCGTTAGTAAGGTGATGAGAAACCTAACAAAAAAAACATTGCGAAGCTGAAAAATTGTTGCGTAGAATGAGAAATATTGACCTTTTCGAAATGTTAGTTGATGTCGCTATCTCCTCACATGACATTCGCCCATTTTCTTGCAAGATTTCCCACATAGTGTTAAACACTTTCACAACACTCATTCAACATTCATTCATTCAAACACTTTCACTACAACTCATTCACAACACTTTATGGTTGGCCAGGCATAGGAGCCAGTTCTATAGACAAACATTATTAAATTACCCCTGTGTTACCAACACATCAACTTACATTTATATCGTTATTATTTTCCCATTTAAAAATGTATTCCTAGATCAAGTTCTGATGTTTAATATTAGATTAAGAATGTCTTAGATGAATGATAGCATTCATTTGAAGAGATGTCATTTTCAGCTCCCATAATACAATGCTTCCCGTGTTGTTTTAAGTGATTAGAGTTCTAATAATCTAATTATTTCTCAATTACTGAAAACAGAATAAAGTAGTCAATTTGAGAATGCACAGAGTTTTATTTCATTCCAGATTAAGTTTGGAAAAAGTATTTGGGCCTGGACCGCATCATAGAAGTTATTTCATCTATGCAGCTTTTTTCTTTATCACTTACACCTGACTCTCGTTACATATATATATTTCAGAGAAGTATAGGCTACACCACCTGTCGTGATGACTGAACATAATGAGCTGTCGACTTTCTTAGCTTTAAAAGAATTAATAGAAAATTTAGGTTGAAGAGATAGGAAATGTTGATTCATACAGTTTCTTTCCATTTTTATAGTTTCCTCTTACACTAATTTAGGAAAAAATGTTTTAGTCAAAGAATATTTATAAAGGGCATTCACTGTTTGCACTTTTAATGAGCTAAAATTTTGATGTCCAATTAAATAAAATATATGTAAGGTTGCTTATATATATATATATATATATATATATATATATATATATGCGTGTGTGTGTCATAAGATTGAGAATATTTTCAAATAAATTGAACCAAAGATGGTATTTCATTATTACAAAAATAGTTAGTAGAAAATTACTTTTCATATATTTAAGTCAAACAATGTAAATTTATCAAAAGAAAGATTTCTAAAAATTTGTATTTTATAAATATATTTTTACTTATGGAATCCTCCTCCCACTCGAACCGTTACAACAATCTCATTTTGTCATGAGATGGCACTTTAGAATAACTTATTTCTAAACTCCCAGATATGCAAATTGCGAGTGTTCTGGGTTGTGCACCTATGGTATTGGTATTTATATCTGTTCAGCTATGAGAAAAACACAGCAAAGGAGGAAAAGAAACTTTGCTTTGGCGATATGACTACTTTCCTTTGCCAACTATCCAATTTGATATCTCTCCTGGACCTGTCCTTATTTCCTTCTCTCGGTTGTCTACTGGGACTTGATGAGTCCTCTATGGATGAGTAAAATATATCTTGAACTATTGATTTCATCGTTCTCGCAACGCAACAAGTCAATGTTCTCTATGACAGTTTGCTGAATGCTCGAATCTTTCCCACATTTATTACATTCGATTCTAGCGTGATAGCTTTCTGATATGAGCTAGTTATATCCCATCAGTTATCCAATAGCTATTGCTTTCGTAAATATTTGAACAAACTTCATTTTTTATTTTATTCTATTTGGACGAGTGATATTCCTTGAAACAGTACTATATTTAATGTGATAAATAAATATTAATGTTTTAAAACGTTAAATTGTCCTGGATCATTCGCAGCTACTAATCTGAGTCATATGAAGTGTGGTATATGCTTTCTCACACACATCATATTACCTCTTCATTCTAATTCCATTTACACAAAAATATGTATCCATTGATAATTATATCTTTTCTCACTCAAGTGTTGGTTCCACAATCAAAATTTAGGTTATATAATTTAACAATTTATTCGAGAAACGAGATAACACACAATACATTAAACTTATTTATCACATACCAAAAACAATCTTAACAAACATACAGAACTACAAATATTCACAGCAGGAAAGAAAGGCACGGTGTCTTAAACAATATCTGTGTCTTCTTTAACATAAAATTCATGAGAAAGCTTAAAATTATCAATGGTTGATAATTAAATACAAGAAACATTAATGCAAATGTTCAAATGTTTTAATATCAAATAATCCAAATTATTTAAAATGCAATGAATATAAAAATTAGAATGAAAACTTTATAAAAAATCAGTTGATTTTCATTTTTCACTCAATAAATATCAAATATTTCAAAAATATACGTCCTTAAATTCCTTCTAATATCAATGAAGTATTTTGAGTTATTTAAAATAATATATTTTATTTTACATTGATTGTCAATTAATAAACTATGTTTATTCTATACGAAATATATATTCGTTAGTTCACATAATCAAGTGTAAAACTCTTTTGATTATAAGAATAGATCAAATTCTAAGAAAGCACAGAAATGTAGCAACAAAATCTCTTTTTACTGCAAATAAACTTTCAATGTTCTTTCCTTTTGAGTGATCAGGGTTCTAGTTTTCATGATGATAAATTACTCTGTAATTTATTCCTCTTCTTAACATTGTTACTCTTCACTTTTCAAATCCACCTTGTTTAAATCCCAAATCACATCAAAAGGCATGACAAGTTGGGGTTTTCTGAAATATTTTGTACACTAATGACTAGTATCTTCTATTTTTAATGAATTTTAAAATTCTTTTACCAACATTTAATAAAAAAATGTTTTCGAAGAATTAGCCTTGACATGAATTTGCAATTGTTACATTATGCTACCTTGGGCAAATAGACTCACTGTAATTTTTTTCCCTCAATATTATTTTACTATTCTTGAAATTCAATTCAAGCTTTATTCGAGCTCTTGACAAAAGACTTTCAGGAATCGAATTTTTTCAAATCATATGATACTTGAAATTCTAGGAAGAGAATTAAATGGCAACTTAAAATGGTTATTAAATTCGTTTTTCTTCGATTAAAAAGATTTTCAATAATTCATTTCTTCTCTTTAAATACCTTTCTCACAAAGTATAAAATAGAAGCATGTTTAAATATAGTTTTAACAGGAATTGTTCTAGAGAATTGAATCCTAAACATTTAGATAATGTGGAGTTGTTGCCTTCAAACTCATATAAAAAGTGAATTATTTCGGTTCAAAGAGACATATATACTTCTCAAAATGATTTGCTTCTCTTCAATGAAACAATTTTACAAATCATTTATTAATACCTTTATGCGTACAACTTATTTTTTATACCTTAAACACACACTCGCATATATATATATATATATATATATATATATATATATATATATATATATAATATATATATATATACACGAGGCCTGCCTAAAAAGTATCCGACCTTATTTTTCCCTCGCAAAGTAGTGATTCTAAGGCGGCGCCACAGTGCACAGTGGAAGGAGGAACGTATGTGTGATTTTTTTCACCACGTTCACTTGTGCAAGTCGCTGGCTGGTGGTCAAGTAAGGTGCTGTTCGTAGTGTTCGTCAGATTCAGTTTTCTCGCAAGATGACTGAACGAATTGAGCAAAGATACTGCATCAAATTCTGTCAGAAGCTTGGTGATTCTCAAAGCCAAACAACTCGTAAGATTCAGCAGGTGTTTGGAGAAGATGCGATGGGTGTAACACAAATTAAGAGTGGTTCAATCGATTCAAAGATGACCGCACATCAGCGGAGAGTGAGCATCGTTGTGACAGGTCCCAAACTGCTCGGAGTGCAGCTAATGTTGAGAGGGTGCGAAATTTGGTGATGGCAGATCGTCATTTGACAATGCGGGAGATTGCAGAAGAGGTTGGAGTGAGTAAAGGTTCTGCTCATACAATTTTGCGTGAAGATTTGAACATGAACCGGGTGGCTGCAAAATTCGTACCCAAGTTGTTGTCACCGGAACAAAAAGACCTCCATTTTGATGTTGCACAGGACCTTCTGGACACCGCCAACACTGATCCTGGGTTTCTGAACACCATTATAACTGGAGATGAGTCATGGGTGTACGGGTACGACCCAGAAACAAAAAGACAGTCGTCGAAATGGAAGTATTCCGATTCTCCAAGGCCGAAGAAAGCGCGGCAGGTGCGAAGCAAAATCAAGGTGATGCTGACTGTTTTCTTTGACGTCCGTGGAATTGTGCATCACCGAAAGGACAAACAGTGACAAAGGAGTACTATCAGGATGTTCTCCGGTGATTCCGTGGCGCAGTTCGGCGCAAAAAACTAGACATGTGAACGGCGAACAAATGGCACTTGCATCATGACAACGCCCCTGCACGTTCATCCCAATTGATCCACACTTTCTTAGCCAAATATGGAATTACAACCGTTCGCCAACATCCCTACTCTCCAGATCTGGCTACTTGCGACTTCTGGTTGTTTCCAAAATTGAAGACGCCACTGAAAGGATCCCGTTTTGAGAGTAGAGAAGAGATAATGCGGAACGCGACAACTGAGCTGAACACCATCCCAAAAGAAGACTTCCACAGGTGTTTCCAGCAGTGGAAGAATCGGTTGGCTAAGTGTGTGCAAGCACAAGGGGCCTACTTTGAAGGGAATTAGGGTCCCAACTTCGTCAGGTATTCGAAATATTTTTTCTGACCAAAGGTCGGATATTTTTTAGATAGGCCTCGTATGTATATAAAGAATTTTTAACTGTCTCTTAGTGTTTTAAAAGTGTATTTTCCAATTTATATTTACAGCTAGTTTGATATTTATATGTGATACATGTCTTCTAATCAGTAATGCTTTAATTAATCTTCTTCATCAATCTGTTAGACTTTTAATTATTTTTTAATGTAATGTGTTTTTTCTCAACTCTTAAAATATTATAATAGCATATCTTCCAAGCGTTGTCATTTGTTTTTTAACCTAAATAAAATCAATTCTCTCTTATATTTAAAGTAAAATTAAATCGTCTTATTTTTTAACTACATAAAAACTCGCCTCATTTAAATACATTCAGTTCATAGAGAATAAAGAAAATATTAACAAAATCAGTAAAGCTAAAAAAAGGCCTTAAATCTGTAAAATCGACTTCAAAATTGCTGTAAATCTTCTTTCAAATATTACTTTGAGGCAGTTTTCTTTTTGAACTGAACAATAAAGCAATGATAATATTGACAAAGAACTTGGTAAGGAATATTAATGTATTTATTAATGAAACTTGTATACTAAAGCCAAGCAAATTGATAATTATATTGATAACTGAAAGATTATATCTAATCAGTTGAGTTAATATAATGTTTAATATGCTTTGAGTTATAATAATAATTTTATGTTGCTATTTTATTAATGTTAATGAAAATTTATACTGTTATCAAACATGTTAATTTTAAAATTTATAAAATACTTATAGTTTGCTGTAAATTTCATCTCATATACTAATTCCAGCAATATTTTGATTTTACATAGCCAAGAAAAACTAATATATGTCTACTCCGCCCTCTCTTATTTTCGATATAGCTACTTTGATAATTCTTTCCTTTTAAATTTATTATTTATTCTAGAAGCATTGCTTACTTTTAAATAAAGTGCAAATAAAATATAGTGAAAATGTGTTATGCACAATTAATCAATAAGAATTAAATTTATAATAAGTACTATTTATTTCATTTTTTTAATATACTTTTTCTCAGCATAGTATTCAAACTTCTAATAAGAAATTTATATCACATTTTAAACTCTTCCGATACTCTTAATTTCAATTCAAAAATTCCAACAATTCAAAATGCTGTATTAGTTCTTTTCTGTATCACTACTTCGATCTCGAAAAGGTTTTGAAAAACAGAATCAATCATCTTTTTATCAAAATTCTTCTTGGAATTATTAATTACTTTATAACAATAATTTCGAATTAGCATTGATGTTACACATATTACAAACAATATATATGACAAATTATAATAGCCATATAAGTTTTTTTTTTTCATTTCTACGTTTCATAATCACGTTTGATAAATTTCATGTACAATTCATTAGCAATAAATTCGGTTATACGAAAAGTTTACATTTTCTCACTCAATAATTGGAATATTTAAAATTTAACAGAGCGCTTGGGAAGAAATAATTTCAATTTCAAGATTTACTAAAGCAATTCGATAAATATTTATTGTCTGTTTAGTGGTAACATTATTTAAAAAATCTTGTCTAAAATTATTTCTAATATTTGTTAATTTTTAGACAATTGTATCTAATGTTATCAACAATTAATTTTAATTACTATTTTTATGTTTTGACAGCATGTACTTCTTTAAAATCTAATTTTCGTATATATTTCTAATGGGAAGCTGTTTGTCATAAAATAAATAATACAACCCTGAAAACTGTTCAAATGGATCCACAAATGAACATTTATTGCCTCCATTTTCAGAGTTCCTGTTATTGTCATCATTATTTTTCATTTTATAAGTTTAAAGTCTTATTTTCGAGAATTTTATTGGTGTCTTCTGAAGTTTTCTGAAATTGTGAATACAAAATCGTATATAATTTTTATTCATGAATCTAAAGCTTTCAAAAAAGAAAGTTCTAAAAAACTATCTGATGACATTTTAGTTCAATAAAAAACGATGTTCACTGATTCATTCTTCAAAATAAACTCCTTGAAGAAAATTCCACCCATTCTAGTTTTTCTGGTACATTCGAAATTGTTCAAATTAGTTTTGAAACATTTTTATTATTATCAAATTGAGGCTTTTAAACTATGGAATGCTGATAGGAAAGAAAAATTACGAAGAGATGAAATGTAAAAAAATAAAATGAATAAGTAACTTATTTCCATAAAGAATATTGCTGTATATGAGGGTAGTTCAAAAAGAACCCGTATTGAGAATGGGAAGAGCGAATGGAATAAATCACTGTAGTACTGTACAGTGATCGGTTTTCTTTTTAGAAGAAGTTCAAGCGTGTGACCCCCTCGCGTCCCAAAAATTGTTGACATAACTTTACCGACCGATTGGTTTTCTTTAGAGTAAATTCACAGCAAGTCTCCCGTTGTTTTTAATACTACTAGGTTTCCAGAGCGGAAGAGTAAATCCACGTCTCATAGATGGTGAAAATTTGATGAGGCAGAAATCAAAATTTTTCATGGTTTGCAGATGATTATCAAATAAAAAATGATCAATGAATAGGTGTCGAATTTATTTCTGGAGCCGATTAATAGTTGGCTGCACGCAATGGTAACAACAACTTGCTTTAGTAATTCCGTCTATCATCCAACACAGTCATTTTTTGAACCAACCTAGTGCAGTCAATTTGAGTTCAAAGACGATGAATTATAAAGTTAAAAAAAGCGCGCTATGATTTATTGCTTAATTGTTTTACTTTTTTAACCTATGTAAAATACATATGATTACCATATTTCAATTTGTAAAATAAAATAAAAGAATATTTTTTATCATAGAATATTCTAGCATATTCTCATATTTTAGTTTTATTAGGCTATAATTATATTGAATATATTGAATGCTAATTAGAGATTAAAAAAGCATATAAATCATAAAATTAAATTTTAAATAGCAAGAAAATAATTTACTAAAAAAGAGTCTCCTAGTCTGAATAGTTATTTCGTTTAAACTATTAATAGTATTCTCCCATTATAATTAAGTGTATTTTTCATATTTGCAGAGAAACGATTTTCTAAAGATAGTAATTTAATATACAACAATACTTTTTGAACAAATTCAAATAATTTTAAAAGACAGATTTTAAAATTTAATTAAATTCTTTTATAAATCCTCTGATAGTTATATTCCTTAAATTTATTGAAAAAATATCAAATAATTAATGACGCATTACTTTTCTTCATTTGAAATAAGTGCATAACATGGTATAAATTCTTCATTATTAATTATACATTATGATTTAAGAAAACTATGAGGATCATTATAAATCTTTAATTTAAATGCATCTATAATAATACATTTATAATAATGTAAACAATATCTATAAAAGGTAATTTTTTTTGTAATTTAAATTAAAGCAAATTTTTTTTATCTATGTCTATATCATACATTTCATATATTTTTTAATTATTAATAATACTTACATTATCTATGTGAATAGGAATATTTGCTGAATTATTGAAGGGTTTTGGAAGAAACATTTGTGCATATTTAAATTACTTATAAATTTGCAAAAAAAAAATTATAAAACCGTAAAACAGTATCTCAGTTCAGAAATCATTAATATTTAAAATCTTAAATATGTTTCAAATGTATTTCGGTAAACACTTTAACATTAAGAAGTGCTCAAAGCTGTCTGTATAATTTTGTACTCTACTTAGTTATGTATATTTTTAATGTACTTAGAGAGTATACAATTACATTCAATGTATTAAATTATTAATAAATAGGAATTAATCACATTTTTTAATTTGAATAATATTTTCTCAAAAGCAAAAAGTAATACTCAACTATTTTTTATTAAAATCAAATTTCTATCTATTGAAAATATCCTATTGTAAGAAAGAGTTATACTCCTTTAATAAAACTATTTCACAAAACTATTTCATATAAATCTTGACAATATTTTGTCCACAAATTCAATGATTCTTCAATCGTATTTTTATCATTAAAGCATTTGGGATAAATCTTTTAATTAAAATATTTCTTTAATTTAAAATCTCTAACTTTGCATCAAAATATGTTGGCTTAGTAATATAATTGCGACAGACGTCTTACAGAATGATTAAAGTTCTGGAGATTGCTTAATTTCACTCGGTCTCAAAGGAAAAGAGATTATGGAAATTTATTAACACAAGGACTTTATCCAAATAGTTTCGCAACATTGCTTGATTAACGAAACAGATTACTAGAGTTACAATCATTAGACATACTATGTAGAGCCGATATTAAGACTTAAGTTAGAAATTTGGGTCTTAAGAAAGAGAAGTATTTATCAATATAGTAAGGATTTGTGCTTTCGTTATTCAAATTACTGTTTACATGCATCAACAAGTAATGATATTATTTAAACTACGAAAGGGGGATCAAATATAAATGAAACTTTTTTTTAACAGCGACTGATAAATTTTATATATTTTGCCATATCAATCATTGTAAGTTATTCGAAGTTTAAATAAACGCTTGGAATCGTTTGGTTCCTCTTATATGTGTTTGTTTATTTAACCGGAAACAAAGTAGTCCAGTAGGGAATAATGGAAAAAGCACACTACTCCATTAAAAAAAATTGTAAAAATGAAGTATCAGCTGAAAATGTTCTTACTTCAGTTTCTTTACTACCGATGTACAACTAATGTAGTATATGGTTGTGAAGTTTTGGTTGAAGCTTAGTATCATTCCAAAAGAGACCCCGTTATGCTTAGCTATGTTCTCCTTCAGCAGGATAACGCTAAGACCAAAAACAACTGGTGTAACATAAGAAAAATCAAGACACACAAACATTCTATTCATTTGATTCGGACTTAGCACTTTAGGACTACCATTTGTTTGAAACTCTCAAAGAAGCGTTAGAAATAAGATCTTCAAGAATGAAAAAAGAAAAGAATTTTCAAGCAACTGACTCCGTACACGTCCGGCATATATTTATCATACAGGACTAAAAACTTCCAATATGTTAGGGAAAATGTGTAAATCTTAAATGAGGATGCAGTGAAAAATTTCACAGGTGTAATTTTGGCAAGAAATATTTCAAAAATGTTGTTCTGAAAGAGCTTAGAAAATGCTTGATCCGCTCTCTTATTAGTGAAGTTTTGAGAGGGTGATACCAACTCAGGTGTCCTCCTCATCATTTGATCGAGGATCAAAATTACTAGGTCCGTCACTAAAAGCTCTCATGTTACATCTAATGCTACGTTTAATAAATCCCAAACCAAACTCTTAATAGTGTTATCTTTGCAACAAAATAATTTATGCTGCTTTTATGTATAACGTGTGTTTTTTAACTAATCATTTATTTAATAAATTTGGATGACGTAGAGACACTAATTAAAATATGCTAAGAGTTTTGAGTTATAAGAATTTTTCTGAATATAGATAAATTTTCTTTGGACGTTGTCATATTTTCGTAAGTCAAAAAAGTATATATATTGAGCTACAGTTAAGCAAATAAAAGAATTTATCTTCACTTTTAAAATAAAGATTTGTTATAATTAAGTAATGATTTATACTACGCAGCACCCGAGTGTAGCATCAATCTGATTGGTTCAGATAGGAAAAAAATTATTTCATGTGATCGCTTAATATGCAGAATCTACATAAAAGTTTTCATAATATAGGGCCTTCTTCATTCAGATTCCCTATATTAATGCTATATTATTCATTGTATTAATGCTTTCTTCATTCAGAAACTTAGAAAATATGACATCTAGGGACTAAATCCTATTCGTAAAGATAAAAAGTTAAAGCAATAAAGTTTTTCTAACTTTTGTAGCAATTTTTGCTTATTGAATTTATCTTAAAATATACAACAATCTGTATTTTGTTTTTCATTATTCTGAGCATCCCTCGTAGGTATCAACAGGAAAAAAATAGAACGTTTCACAGAATTTTAACTACATATGGATTTTATATAATCGACACACACTCACCACAATCATTTTCTTTTAAAGGGTATAAAAATTAATATGTGAGATTTTACATAGTATTTTATCTCATTTAATATGTCAATTACTTTCCTCCATTAAAATATATTTCTGAGTGAAATTTATCAAGATAATGATGCAGCTAAAATGAAATAAATATTTTTAAATTAATATGTCAATAAAGTTAAATAAATATCGGAATAATTTTAAACAAAACATTCATCGCAATCATTCAAAATAACTTTGTGATATTAGTATTAAGGAAAAGTCAAGAAGCTATGTTTAAATTTATGTTCGTAAAGGAACACTATTCATTAATCTCCTCTGATTCTATACTATCTTGGAAATCCCCTCGACTCATTATAGAAATTGACCATTACTGAAATGTTAACATAATGGTAGAAGCTGGCACTGTGATGTATCGATGTTTTGAGTTTAGAATTTTGGAGAAAGGGTGAACACAAATGTGAAGCATTATTTTTAAAGACGCCATTTTAAAAACTACAATACTTCCTCTTAGTATTGAACTTAATAATTTGAAATTCAATAAGAGGCAATAATATATATATATATATATTATTGCCTCT
>BMAW01021620.1:29265-40014 GCA_019974015.1 Nephila pilipes | reverse complement strand
TTTTTTTTTTTTTTTTTTTTGGTTTTTACCTCTTTTTGAATTAAATTTACAAATCTTCTCCATTTTTTTCTTTCGTGTTTAATAAATAAAAAATAATCAAACAAAAATACATTAAACAAAACCAAAAACAGTCAAAAAATTAAATTAAAAATGGTAGTTAAAACATAAGAATTGAAAAATACAAATTACAAAAACAATATAGATAATTATTTATTTAAAATTAAAGGTTTGAGAAAAATTAGGTAACAATTACAAAAAAATTATTAGAAAAATAGACAAAAAGACTTAATAAGACACCATTAAAACTGAAAAATTGAAAAACCAAAAAAAATGAACAAAAAGGAAATAAAACTATATTAATAATACATCTGGCTTGGAATATCGAGGTGTCGGAACGTACTTATATTTATATTATTGATCAAACCTTCACATACAGTAACAGCTTGATATATATATATATATATATATATATATATAAACTGAAATTCTACATGCATAGAAAATAATACACTCTAAGAGAAAATAAGAAACTCTATGAAAAAAAAACCCAAATATTTCACTTACCAAATACTACAGAAAACGAATAAAACTTTGTTATAACCTACTTTAAAACAAAGGAAGAGACAAAATGAATAAAAAAAAATTTAAGTAATCAAAACATAATTCCCATTAAATTTAAATTACATGTATAGGTCATGATGTCGCCAAATGTATATTTTTTTCACACAAAAAAATATTTATCTAAAACCTTGTATATATGAGTACCTAAGCTAGAATTAAATATCTACAAAACAAAAAATATGTTTTTAAACGAACATTAAAAGTAATGATCAATCAAAGTATTAAATAGATTAAAATAATTAAGAATAAATGGAAAAATAGGAAATCTGCAAAATAATATTTAAGAAAATACTGCAAAAGAAAAATTATTCTACTTTAAAATTTTATATTTTAGATTAGTTTCTCAGAAATTTAATCGGATAATCAGCCTCAATGCAAGTATTAAAGAATTTACTTAAAATATTTTGAATATCCATAAACTTTTAACTAATTTAATATTACATAGGATATAATTGTACAAAATATTTCTAAAAATCTGTAAACTTATGTTGCTGCCAAAGAAAAATACTTTATTCACGAAAAAATCGAAACTGTCTCTTTTGTCATAAAATTTACTAACTATTCAATGATCCCCTAAGTTAATATCTAAATACTCAGTTTCATGAATATTTTAGTAGTTTATATTAAATCTGAATAAGAAGGATAAAAGGATAAATTGATTTAAAATTTTAAACTTTGTTTTGTGTGTTTTAAACTTTGGAAATTTATTACATTCAATAAAATTAAATTCATAACGTAGGAAATATATATTTACAAAACAATTACTACGAGGATTACCTTGTAGTATTTGTTAATTAGTTTACATTTTTATCATTAATATTGCATAATTTTCATTTAAAACTAACTGAATTAGAAATTCTAACTTTTCATGAGAATTGGAAATATTAATATTTTACTTTTTAAAAATAACAAGAGCTTTAATTAAATCTTCACTGTCTGTAGAATTGAATGATTCTTCAAAATTATAGCAATATATTGAGTAAATTTCTTTGAAATAAATATATTTTACAATTTCATAACGTTTTTAATAAAAACTGTCTTATCAAAGCTTTTTTTTTTTTTTTTTTTTTTTGTAAAATATTTTGTAATATTTTATCTGCATTAATAAAACAAGTATTAAAATCATTATTTATAGTTCTTAATTGTTTAGATACTTCATGAAATTTAGGAGTTTAAATAATATGTGGAAATTTTATATCATTAATATTCAAAACTTAGTCTTAATACTTAAACAAGTCTTAATACAATAAGAAATTTCTCTATCACAACTGGAAATTTTAATGAAAGAATCATTTCTAAAAGGATGCTTTTAAATCAAATAGTATAATTTCTTTGAATTTAATGACATAATTTTCAGGGTTTTGATCACATAACAAGTAATAAATTATTCTGGAGTATTTTTTATTGATTTTTTTAGATTTTTAACATAAATGCGCTTTCATATATTCAAAAATTCAATCTCTTCATTTACACAGTACTTACATTCTTGAATGACTTCAATTGAAAACTGTATTAAATAATCAAATCAGTTTAAAATTTATCAAAATCGTAATCAATTTTTTACTTGATATAATTATTATTGTAAGAATTAATAATGTCTAAGATATGTATCTTTATTCATAATATGTCTAAGATTTTAATACGTAAATTCCCAATATAATCATATGCTGCATTCATCAATCATTAATTGATAATTAGTTATCTTTACAGTTGCTAATCTCATAGATCAAGAAATCTTTAGTATTATTATAATTATAAGTAAGACATGCCATATTTTCGTTAATTTGAAAAACATTTTTATATTAATATTATTAAGAGAAATTAATTTTAAATTTATTAAGAATAATATAACGACTGCTATTATGCGATTGGCCATGTATGCTTTTGATGTTATCTTAGAGCGAATCGCTGAGATCCCCTACTGAGGGCCCTCCAGTGTGATCACATAGGGAAAATGCACTAAGATTGAGATTCTGTAAACCCAACCCGGAGTCCATGTAACGGGTCCCGCGCGTCCTATATACTTCCTTGGGTATGTTACTTCGAAGTAATTATACAGCTGGAGGGTAAAATGTGCATGGGCAACATCATGCATGAACCGCATGCTTCTTTGCATTGCAGCCAGCACATTTTGCAGCAATTCAAGGAAGACCTATAGCAGAAAAATAAGATAAATTGCTCCGTTCAAGCTTAGTTAGCGAATACGGCCCCAAGAGATGATCACCGATTATTCCTGCCCACATGTTGATGCTAAACATCTGCTGAGATTTCTACGATACACTGTCATGGGGATTATCCATCACCCACATGTGGGCATTATGTGTGTTGACAAAACCTTCTTGCGTAAAGCTTGTGACGTTGGGCTATTCGCGGTTTTCTCTACACTAACCTTGGGGACTTTTAATTGAGATTGATAGCTTTTGCTAAACAACCTTTGCCCAACTAAAAATGAAATGTGAATTTGAAAATCGAAAGCAGGTAGAAATGAAGTGAAGCAGGAGAGTTAGGAAATATGTAAACTCAAATTGAGAGCCGCGATAGAGAAGTTGAGGGGTTCTAGTGTTCGGTAATTGTTCCAGAGTAGGAGTCGAAATCAGAGCCGGGAATTGTTACAAGTTATCGGCTGTTGAATATATGCTAGAAGTCCAGATAGCCTCATAGTGATCTTATTGGTAAGAGTCAGTTAGATTATTACTGATAGATCTAATTAATATAGTTATGGCCTTGTCTAGGAGAGCATTTATAATTGTCGTTATATTAGTAATCAACCAATAAATACTGTGTTTATTGTTCTAACGTCTCTTTGATCGTCTTATTGACTTTTAGTGTTAATATATATTGAGTTTAGCTATGGCACAAGAGGCAAACAGGAATGGTTTGCCGTCACAAGCTGGCCTAGTAAATAAATGAAACAGTGGCAGGAAAGGAGAATTAGAATGTTTGATGACATCAAGTATCCATATCATGAACTGTTCACAAAAAGGAAAGTCGTCTTCAGTTACAAGTTGTACCTTCTGGATTTTGAAGGGGTACATCTTTGCAATATGCAGAACATTTAACACCACCATGCATGGAACATCGAGTTCAGCTGCAATTCCTCGTGTACTTGTTGGCAGGGAATCGGTAAACCCCTGTAGTATGGTTTCTTCTATTTGAAGAGTGCGCACATTACGTAGTCTCCCTGAATCAGGCCATGCTCAATGGAAGATCGCCATCTACCACTGTAACCGATCGATTGAGGAGAAAATATTATAGTACAAACAACGCCTCCCAGGATATTGTTGTGAGTACATTAGCTCTGCTAAGAATCTATTGCCACTGATATTTTATATTAACAACCGTACATCAAATGTATATTAGATTATTCCTGGTTCGTGTAGTAAGCCATTACGATGCTAATTGAAACAGACAACTAAATGCTACATGGACTAATTCCTCAATAGCGCTAATTTATGTCGTCCATGTTGGCACAGTTACTTTTTACCAATTAACACAGTTAACATATCAGTTAAATTATATTATACGTTTGCAAATATCTACTGAAAGTGAAAAACAAAAATTGTGGCATCATGGACAGACACTCCAACAGTCCGCGGTACGTGGATTCAATAATCAATTGATATCTACCTTAAGTCCCTTTTGAATTAAAAGCCCATATATATATATATATGGACTGGTCAGAGTCAAGACTTAGTGGCCGTCGTTGTTTTTCATTGAATTATAAGTTGCAATTAGTTTTGAGTTTTATTTTAGACGCAATTTAATTTTCTTACTTGTTTCTGTAACTAGACTACGTAAATAATACACTTTAAGCGTCTCCTTTTCTGTGGATATTCAATTTTAAATAGATAAAATTATCTCTTTTTTCCCTTGCACCTTCAATTTCTCAGTAGTATAAAATATCAAACCTATATTTCAATATTTTGAATTTATTTTTAAAATAAATTTTCAGGTTGTGTGTTTGAATCTGTATCTCTGGTAGGCATAATAAACAAATTCAGATAAACAAAATTAAAAAATGTGAAAATCATTACTAGAATAATATGTTTGCAACAATATTCTATTTAAAAAATTTAAAAGAATACAAATTTAAATTAGATGTGTGTATATATGTGTGTGAGAGAGTGGGATTTAACATATATTTTCAAAACACGTGGCATTTACCTCCATGAGTAAAAAAAGAATCAAATTTTGTAATATTGCGATTATGAACACAAATAATAAAATTTAATTTAAAAATAACTATAAAAACAAACTACTTTAACTTTTAACAATATTAAATTAAAAGACTTTAAGTAGTTAGATTATATTACATTCGTTCTAAGAGGAAAGGAATTTAACACTCATTTAAATAAATTATATGTTCGATGCTTAATGTTCCAAATTGCTGTCATAAACCAAAGAATAACAAATGTTCTGGTACGAAATAGAAATGATAAAGAAATTTCAAAAAGCAAAGCTGGTTTTCAATTTGAAGTACTTCGTGGGTTATTCAGCAATAATATTTCATTTTTGAAACTCGAATTGAATTTGAATGATGTTTACAAAAACAAATAATGCTTACATCAAAATCTCTTTCCAGAAACACGAAAGATTTTTTTCTGTTTTTCTCTTGGAATATTTTTAAAATAGATTCAAAATGCAATTACTCAGGTTTTTTTTTTTTTTTTTTTTTGAAGGATGTGTTTAATTTTATACTCATATCACCTGTAATTAAATATTCTAAATTACTTGAAACTAAATCCAAATTTTAAATCTATATTACAAATATTACTAAGTGATAAAAATATTTCAAAAATAACATCAGTGCTTTTTTAAGCACACAGGAACATACGATAAATCTCCAAATATAAGTTCAATCATCAGCAATGGATTTGCAATTATTTGCTACTAATTTATGTGAACAGTATTTTAACAATTGAACCAATGAATATTTATATTGTCTAGATATTCTGATAAGTTAATCTTCAATAGGATTAAACAGTATTTCATGTTTTATATTTTAAAGTAAATGGATGGAAGTTATTTCCCCCTTTTCTCTCTCTTACTTTATCTCTCTCCCACTGAATGTAATACTTGTATATAGCTGAAGAAAAAGTTCCATAATCTTTTCATAATAATTTTCATTTCTCTTCACATAACACTCATTTCCATCAAGAATAAGTTTTAAAATGTCTCAATATCTTTTCTTCCCTTGTATAGCGCCGACGAAAAGATCGACAGTACTTTCCCAACGAATGTCGTAGTGAGGAACAACGGTAGCTGCACATATATCCCGCCCGGAATCTTCAAAAGTACGTGTAAAATTGACATCACATGGTTCCCCTTCGATGACCAAAAATGTGATATGAAATTCGGGTCTTGGACTTACGATGGCTTCCAACTAGACCTCAGACTTGCCAGCGAAGACGGAGGGGACTTAAGCACGTACATATCTAATGGCGAGTGGATCCTGATTGGTAAACTACATTTCTTCCTTTACTTATCTGACTACTATCTCACATTTGATGGGAAAAAACACTTGTCTACCTATTTTTTGTATCCAGTAGATGAAATAATAATATCTACCAAATTATTGTTTAACGTCCTACAAAAACAATATCAAACAAACAACTAATAGTTTTTTTTAACATTTTCTACGAAAAGAAGTTCCATATTTAGTAAAAAAAAGAATATTAAGAACACTTTTTACATTTTCATTTTTCCTCTAAAATTACTCAAATATCTTCGTATGTTAGAAATAAATTTTAAAAAAAATTAAATATTAGTCATTCTCTTTCTCTCTCTCTCTCTCTCTGAAAAATATATTTCAATGAATGAATAAAATATTTGATTCGGTTTTAATATTTGTTTCTTTATATATTTTATTTCTTACCTGTAAATATAAATAACGATTGGTATAGATAGAATTCACCTTATATGATATGTTCAACCACTATTTATATATCAATTTTAAACAAAATATATGTATAAAATTTATTTCTATTATAATATCACATCTCTCTCGCTTGAAGAAGAGTAAATACGTAAAAATATAATAATTTTTTTTATATTTATTTATTTTTGTTCTGTTTTTAGCTAAAATTTAAATTATATGTGTCAATTTTATAAAATTACGTATTTGTTTAGTAAAATATATTACATAGGGTATTTACTGCAATTTTTTAAATCAAATTTTCTGTAGCATACAAACATTATTCAGAAAATTATTTTAGATTTCTGTTGCTTCTTTCCACTTTCCTATTGTATTTTAACAGACATATTTTAATGATATTAACTATTATTTTATATAATTATAAAAGGTTTATTTAATCCGACACTTCTGTAAGTTTCAAATATTAGACACAAAAGAGAATTTTGGATTTTTCTCATTTCTTTCTACTTTCCTATTCTATTTGATTAATATATCTTTTTTTTTCCTTCTCAAAAATGTTTTCCTCGCTTTTGTAGCATCAGTTAAAACATTTAACTTCTATTATCAGAGAAAATATCTTTAAAATGTTATATTAAATTCTCCAATTAGTTTCTTTCTTGGGAGGTTTTAAACCATGAATAATTTATACTTCTAGTACATCTTATTTTTTATACATGCAATTCATATGGCATGTACATCTCATTCAGAATTTCATCTAAAAGTATGTGTTCACATTGAATTCTAACCTCATGTAAGTTATTTTGACCAGTCAGCTGGAAAAT
This sequence comes from Nephila pilipes, assembly GCA_019974015.1. NCBI lineage: Eukaryota > Metazoa > Arthropoda > Arachnida > Araneae > Nephilidae > Nephila > Nephila pilipes. The sequence goes on along the minus strand of BMAW01021620.1, from coordinate 32,697 downwards.
ATAATATATGTAATAAGACATTTACAATGAAACTGTATTTCTTAAAGAAAATTATCACCAACCATCTATGTAGTATTAGGAAGATTTAACTTTAAGAAAAATCATTAGTCTAAAATACTAGCGAATTCAGGCTAATCACTAATAAACATGAAAATAGCAACAACTCCTTCTTATAAGCAGTTATTCAAATTAATTAATGATTTAGCACTAAACGTACATAATAGCCTTCATAAAAGCCAAATAAGAATTAAAATTACATAAATTACGCATGTGTAAAGCTCCAGAGCTCACGTAGAAAGACCAATCACGCATAAAACACTCTAATAATTAAAATAGTTTTTTTTTTATTTTTTTTATTTTTCAGACAATTTTACAAGATTTATAATTCGATAGTTAAAATAACAGCAAGCATCTACTGGAATCAAATGGTTCGATTAAAGAACTTAAACAGCAAAATGTAAGAGTACGAGCGTTGCAATTAACTAACTAGGAAAATTCCAAACTATCTGTGACAAAATTAACTCCAAATAAACACACAAATACTTGAGTCCTTTTTCTTTATTTTTTTTTTATAAAATTGGCGGTTAATAGAAAAAATAATGTAAACATTAGCTTGAAATATTTATTAAGCATTTTCTAAGAATATGAGCATATCTGCAGCATACCGAGAACATACCGCGTATCTAAAAAGAACATGAGCATAACTACAAACAAGTCTAATCCTTCTGTACTTAAGTCGTAATTATTTTGCCAAACAGATTTGTTTGATGTTGCAATCGGACAACTTCTTTGTGTGTTGGTTTTTTTTTGTTATAGTGTGTATATAGAAAAAAAAACTATAACTATAAAAATTGAATTTTAACTATAAAAATCATATATAACTATACAAAATATTTTTTCACATGTTTGAAATTAAAATACATATTAAAATTACACACTGCGTACGACTATCAAACACCTTAATATTTTCCCGAGTAAAAAACAACTACTTTATGTGAGATAAAATATCGAAGGAAGTTAATATATTTCATATCTTTTGTTTCATACATCAAACAGAAGAACGCCTAAGATACATTCCGAAAATAAATGCAGCTTCCTGAATAAATAAAGAAATATATTTCGGATCTCCAAATCCTTAATTAAAGTTCATCTTCAATTCATGGCAACTTCTTTTAAATTGTTTTCTTGAAAACTCAGAGGATGAAAATAATCACTCTTTTGACAAAATGGAAATGCAGTGAAGTGAGAACAAGAGTGGGTTCCATTTAACTCTTTCAAAACTTGCCTTCAGATTTAGAAATTTCAATTTGTGTTATAAGATACAATTTTATAGAAAAAAAGAAGTATTCTCTCTCTCTCTCTCTCTCTCAGCTGAATACCTCCAAAAATTATAATTCTGCCTGTTTTTGATAAATTCTCTAATGACTCTCCTGTGATTTTTTGTACATTAAAAAATTAACGATAGAGACAGGTTTTTATCAAACGATCCATATTAAAAGAAAATAAATTACATGTTCATTTACTTAAAAAGACGAGTTAATTTGTAACTTGCTTAATGAAATTAAGCAAACATTTTTGGATGAATATATAGATAAGACTAATTGCATTTGATTTATTAAATACATTCATATGATAAAATTAATTTCTCACCATTTTCTTAATTTAATATGACAGATATTTATTTAACTACACATTAGTAAAATACAATTAGTAATGAAAAATGATCATCTATCGTACAAAACTGTGACACAGATGAATATTTTGCTTCTTAATATTAATTTCCTCCAAGAGAAGCTTTTACAATTCATCCTATAAATCTCTAAATAATAAAAACATATGAATTTTAAATATTGAAGAAAGGTTTTTATTTTTAATTGCCAGATTCAGGATAATTTTCATGAAACAAAATTTGGTACATTTTTAATTTTTAACAAATAGAAATAAAAAAATATTAAATATAATTTAAATTATTGTTTGGGAAGTTTTATACAAAAAATTTCAGAATTGCATATTCCGGCTTATAGAATGTCTGTTACAATTTATGCAGGTTCGCCCAACTATCTTATGAGACTGTTAACTTAAACTGTATGATTCTATATTTAATAATTAATATAAAAGATTTTATTTTATCTAATCTAATTTAAATTTTGTATACTGAACCATAATGTGTCTTAACACTTTCAAAAATTCCATTATAATTTTTATATAAAATTAAATATTTTTTCAATTTTTAAACTTTTGTTAAATGTACAATGTACTCACAAAATTTCTTTTTTTCCTTACACTTTAACTAATAGAAAAGTTTCAACCAAAAAATTAAATATATGGATGTTTCTAGGCCTTTCTTTTGGCTTCTTTTAGACTCTTTATGTAAGTCTTCATCTGCAAAAAAAAAAAAAAAATTCAGAATGTATACGTGTACTCCTTGCACTAAAGAAATCAAGATAATGTAAGGAATAAAAAATAAAATCTTCTACAGTGATTGATTTTGATACATTCTGAAAACAAGAAACATTTATCTTACAAAGCAGAAACAAAGGAATCAATTTGTTAAAGTACATTCTAGTAAATTAGAAAATTTTAAAAATAAGAGAAATCGAGAGAAAATAATTACCTTTTTAAAATCAAAGAGTAAGGTTTCTTGTTAAGCATCAGTGTAAGGAAAATGCGTAAATGGTCAATTACATTAACAATTTACAATTTTCTTCCAGTTAATGTTCTTTAAGAAAACTCATTTTCATTTTATTTTATTCTTCTACTTTATTTCCAGGTTAAAGTTCTTAAAAATAATTTATCTAAGAAATTTACATTATTGTTTTGTTTCTTCCACACAAAAAAGTAATTTTAATAGTACTTTCTTGAAATAAAAGAAAATATTTTAACAGAAGAAGGGATTTGCTAAGTATTCTTTTTCCCTTTTGTAGTTTTATTTACGTGTCTTAATCAAAAAGTAATTCCCTAATTTGCTTAACTGGATTACAGAATTAAAGTCAAACATCATATCTTACTACTATTGTTGTATACAGTTTTAATAAGCAAGCATTAATTTTAAACTAAATTAGCTTTAAATGCTTCATCCATACTATGTTTAACAATAAAAATTCATTTCACAAATACTTATTTTACTTTATATTAAATGATGCACCAAATTTTATTCGCAGCACTATTCATAAATATAGTTCATATAGGCAAATTAAAATGCATTCAAGGATGTAAATGCCTTGTAAATACAAAAATGAGTAATATTTTTTTCGGATATTTCTTTTGACCTCATCAATTTCATCTCAAATTTAACTATTTCATTACAAACTTTGATTTTAACAAATTGCATTCATAAGAAACTACATGATTACACTTTTAGCAGCCTGAATTATATTTGACATAAGTTTTTTTTTATTAAAATTGCGTTAAAAAATAATTCGTCACTGTGAT
>BMAW01021620.1:13321-24265 GCA_019974015.1 Nephila pilipes | reverse complement strand
TTCATTAAAGTATAAGTAATTCTAATATTTTTCGAAGGAAAAAATATTGATAATGTTGTCGAAACACTGATAATAGAGCTATCAAAATATAATTAATATTTTTCCATAATCATATTTAAATATTTATTTAATTATAAATGTTCATCTTATTATTATTATCAAGTGTGAATTTTATTTGATATTTTAGATGAAGGCGAACCATTTATTAGTTCATACATTTGCTATTATTGATACAAGTTATATAAGGGTTGGATACAAAGTAGTGGCAACACATAGATAAATCTGAAATGCCTTTATTATCATAAGTACAAACACTTGCTCGATATCACCTTCCCTTTGATATCGGATCAAACAATCCTGTGCAAGTGTATAATGATCACAATGTTGGACCTCCAACGATGAGGAGAGATGGATATTCATCACAGTCTTCTGGTATCCAAAGATGTCAGGTTGAACGTGAAGTATGATTTTGTAGCATTTACCTACGGCAGCGGTATTATTAAGGGGCTTTCTCTATCGCTCCGTATTTCATGCCAATTCGTAATACTACTGAGAAAAAATAACTTGTAACCGTTAACCGCATATCTTCACTTGACTGTCTTTTATCGGCTCGGGGGTGCCAAGGCCATCTAAGGCATGTCAGTCGAAGTATAGAGATATAGCTTTTTTTTTCCAACTCTTGTTATATTATTAGGAGAATGCTTCAATAACACTAAAAATGTATATGTTTTTCTTTTCAGGCCTTCCAGGAGTGAGAAACGAGATTTTTTATGCGTGTTGTCCGGAGCCTTACATCGACATCACCTTCACAATCCATATTCGGAGGCGAACCCTCTATTATGGATTTAATCTCATCATCCCCTGTGTTCTCATCTCCTCCATGACCCTTCTAGGCTTCACCCTGCCACCGGACTCGGGAGAAAAACTTACCCTCGGTAACACTACTCTCACTCAGAAACCTTGTTCACTCTCTTTCTATTCTTTCTACTTTTTAAATAAATCTCACGTATCTAAAATGCTAACTGATTCATTTTCCAATCCAATATAATTGAAGATGAAATTGAATAAAATTATTTTGTTGCAACAATTTAAAGCAATAGTCCAATAACTGAGCATAACGCAAAATCATTATTCTTTACGTTTATATTTATTTTTTACCAGTCATTAAATACATCGAGATCAAAACTTGACCGTTTCCAATAATGTATCGCAAAGTACTCGAAAACCTGGGTAACATTCAGGACAGAAGAGCTTTTATTACTCTCTTGTTTAGAAACAAAAAGCAATATGAAAACAAATAAACTTAGATTTATTCAATGTTTTTTACTGTGATCAGAAGTTGAATTCCATAAATGATAAAATAAATTTACGATAATAGATCGAATCGAGAGAAGACGTAACCTCTAAATTCTCTAATTACGTCTTACTCATTATTTAGAGCTGACAGTCATAAATCATCGATAAAATCAATCGACGAGATTATTTGATCAAGGAATAAACAATAACGGATATCTCAACATTTATCTCCACACTATTTGAGGACAGATTCAGGAATTGATAAACTGAGCATAGGAAAGCGGTGAAATAGAGTAATTTTCCTCTATGATTTTTCATTCCATTTGTTGCAATTAAGTTGAGTTTTATAAAAGACTTCGGGATTCATTTACAATCAATCACCAGTAATCTTATAATTACTTATAATACAACATTAATGAAAATCAGAGCAAAGACATTAAAATAATTTCTTATGTAATTTTTAAGGATAAATAAAACTTGCATCTTTGAAAATCATATTTATATATTGATTCAAATTTGAAGAATTTTTTGAAATTAACTTTTGTTTTAAAGTTTTTAAGCGAACAAAAATTGTTCAAAATTTTATATAAAATGGAATATACGGGACGTTTTATCTGATTGAGAAAAAGTTAACATAAGACTGCAAATATGTATAATAAATGAAAATTGCACCAGGAGAAATTTTGTGTGCAGCCTACTGATACAGCTAACTAAAATTATCGAGAATAAATATGACTATTATTTTGAGCTGTTATATAGCCAATACAAAGCAAGACAGCAAGCGATCTCCATAACTGAGTTGGCAGAGCTTTGGACTGTCGTTCCATCTGTCCGGAGTTCAAAACCCGGTAGCGGTGTAATTATTTTTATCTTCGGGACACTATTCTAACAAAGAAAACAAATGTTAAAAGTCTTTGACGACATAAGAGAAATACCAAAATCAAAGGGTTAAACCTTATTAACTTCAGATTACATATTTTTAATTTCAAGGACAATGTAATATTAGTAAAGCTACATTAGAATCGTGAGATGTACAAATGTAAAACGTTTATAAAATAAAGAAAACAGTGTTATAAAACAACGCGATAATAATGTCTTTATAATTATTCAAATAAACAATTTGAAAGGAAACTGGTTGTGTGTAAGAGGAGCTCACACTTCAATGGAAACAAATGAAATAAGACGGTAATGCTACAGTTTAATAAGTTGCGTTGTCACCTCTAGTAGCCAGACATATTGCACAACAATTTTCCAGAGTTGCTATGATATTGTGGTTGAGTTTTGACATCAAATAGCTCCAAATGTCACGGGCAATTTTTAATTCTGGAACGAAGCTTGGTGGATTTGAATTACCCAGCACACACCAGCACACACATGACTCTCCTTGATGGAAAATGATGTCTATCGATGGTGTTTTATGGGTTAAAACAAGTTTCATTTTCTCGCCACATCGTTAGCTGGTGAGAATCAATGTTCAGACTAAAACGGGATTCAACATTGAACATCACATTAGACCACTGTCCCAAACTTCAGTACAAGCACATCTGCGTTTATACGCAGATGTGAGGAGAATGCAAACTTCTGATCACCTGGCATAGAGTCCAACATGTCTGAATTTAATGTAAAAGGTTTGTATGAAAACTTGCTCTCCTGTGGTGGATGTGAGTGATGAAACCAGTTTTCTGGCACAACTGTCATCACTGACACCTCTCAGTTATTGCAAGGTATTGGTCTTGACGAACGCTTGTGACCCTTGACCGACCTGGTCCTAGTTGTTGTTTAATATTCTCCATACTTTGAGACTTCTGACATTGTCTATAGATCACAACTGAGGTACATTCAGAATTCGAGACATTTCGATTTGTGATCATCCGGATTCGAGCATTCTAACGATTATCACTTTCACAAACATATCCAATTGTCGTTTTCTTTTGTCATTATTCTTTCAGTTTAATCTTAATAAACTTCCCTTGCATGTAATTTGCTTGAAGCTTGTCTGAATTGCTTATGCCAAGAGATTCGGTTTATCCGCATTCCGAAGTGCACAAGTGTTTTGCTCATGAAGGTGTTAACTGAAATATCTTGCATAAAGATAAAGTTTCACCTTAAATAGATTATATTTCGCAAGTTATTTCGAACGAACTCACCAATATTTACAAACATTTTTTCGCTTTATGGTACCTATATATATATATATATATATAGGTACCATAAAGAATGTTCAATAACACTGTTCATTCCCAGTTCTGAAATATGTATATCATAGAAATCATAGAAATATTAATATCATAGAAAAATTGAACTAACTATTCTTATAAAATAAAGGGAAAGTTATTAAACATTTAACTTATTTAAATACCATCATCTTCATCTCTGACTCTAGAAATCATCATATCTAAATATACTATTATATCACCAACTAAGTATCAAACACCTAAAACTTTGCTCACATACACAGCATTGCGTACTAAACTCTAACGATATTCATTTTTTTAAACTTATTAATAATGCTGAAACAACTCCTCCAAGGAATAGATATAGGAAGATTTGGATTAAGATAATTACTCGAGTTATTTTAAATCTCGTAATTGTTCTACGTTCACCAAGTTGGAATAATTGTTCCGTAATGAAAGCTGTAATTAACAAAGAGCGTAAAGTTAATTGAAGTTCTTTCTTTTCTTCCATTTAAGGATAAAAGTCATTTCTTTAAAGCCCAGAAACACGAAATCGCACAAAATGCAGCTCTTTTGTAATTTGTTCTTTAAAAAAATAATTTACGCCGAAGAAATTAGTTTCAAGTTAATTATTTTTATTCATAATCATAACAAGTACGATTCAGTTATTCAGTAACAATAATTTTCCCTTCTTCATTCGAAAACAAGAATGTTTCTAATTGAGATTGTATTTATAAAGCTCTTTTTACGTTTAGAGAAGTTGCTTTAAAATTTTTTAAAAATAATTACAAGGTGTACTTTTTTTTTTTTTTTTTTTTTTTTTTTTGGTTTTTGCACCGTAAAATTTAATATGGAATAAGCAAATGTTATTATGGAAAAAATGAACAATATTAAAAGACGCAAAGTTTGTATCTTCTATTAAGTGGTGACTGAATATTTGAAGACAATGTACTCTTAAAATGAATTAATGTAAATGATTAAGAATAGTTAGCCAAATAATAATTGGAAAATTATTGCTATATTGTTTGTTGATTTCTTTTACAAAATTGCAAAATTGCAATACATGAATTTTATTGGATCATAAAATCAGTTAACATTTTTGATGGCTTTGTATTATTTGAAAATTAAATACTATTAAATTGCTTGAAGAATGAAACATATTATTTAACATTGTATGAATAATCTGTTTTATAACTTAAATCTTATATTATAAAAGATTTATGAATATAGTTTCAAATTAACTTTTTTTCACATTTTATGCTTTCTTATTGTAGTTTTTTGAGAATATTTTTATTACATTTTTGAACCGATTTTAAAAACAGCTTGATTAATTTAATGAGTTGATATTTTTTTCTTTAGTCATTAATACCTTAAAATTCAAGTTAATAATCCTTAAAAATCTTGGAATTATTTTTATATTTTATGTTATTATGTCACATAAACTCTGGATTTGAATCTACAAATGGTTTTGCTTCTTAACATAATTTTTAAACTTTACAGTTATGAAGCATACTTAATCTTTAATAAATATTACGGTTGTGTATTACATTTTAGTGTATGTATGAGGACTATTTTGAAACAAAATATACTAATTATGAATATTTATGGAGTTTTATTGTCACTAAATGTCATTTTATTATTCTAAATTTCTATTCTCTTTTCATCAGTTTGCCTGCTTCATTTGTCAATAATTTACAAAACTTTTTTTCTGGAATTAACTGAATAACTGTCAAAATAAGACAACCCTCTGAGAATTCTACAGTTTAAAATGAAGCAAAACTTATGTAATTTTCATAAATGTCCCAAAATAGAGTAATTATCCAGCATAAAATTTTAAAAATTATTAACAAATTTTAAGTATATATACCTTCACTTTCCATATCTTAATTTAAGAACATTCATAAATTTTCTTCAACTGAATAATTTTTCCAATAACATTCTGACAATTACTTTTTAATTTCTTCTTTCATACCATCCATTGTAAATGGATTAACCTCGACTTACTATTTAAAATACCAAAGAGTGTTGATGTGTATCTCAATTTATGTGAAAAATCATCATTACCTAATGTTTCATCGTCATCCATTTAAGTTTTTGAGCTCTTAAGATTAAAATTTTTATATACCCTAGAATCTCTTTATATTTAGATAACTTGCCTTTCGATAAATTTTTTTCATCAGAAAAGTCAGACCTCCATGAAATACTTTCCAATAAAATTCCCATTTAAGATATTTCAAAGCTGACGTAATATACGCCCGAATTGAAACCTTTTTTTTTTTTTTTTTTTTTTTGGCTATGAAGCTTTTTATGTCAAATTTCGTGCATGCTAATTGCAGTATTAGATCTAAATTTCTTCTTTTGTTAAATTGGAGGATAAATCCGAGCTTGGCATCCGTAAATACATTGCTTTTAAGCCAGTTTTTTAATGTTATTGATCTTATACAATAATATACACTCAGTAATATTAAAAATAGCGCACCAAGAAGAAAGCGAACTACAATTGCTTTCTAGTAAATTTTCTATTAAAATTTTCAAAGTAGTTTAATGATGTGATGAATGAAAATGATCCAAGTTTGGTGTCAATGCGCAGGACCACACACCCAGCATTGGTTCAGCAATTAGAAAGTGGTATCAACTGACGCATTGTGAAAGATTCATAAACATGATAATTCATCCAGACTCTAAAAGGACTAATATAATCAAAGAATTCCAGGTAGGCGTGTGAGATGACATTTTGTTCAGTTAAAGGGCTAATCATCGCCATGAAAACCGCTGGCTAGTTAACAAACCGTGTAGCTCGCCAGGTCGACCGTTCGGAGTGTGCCGTTACAATATGTTGTGAGAAATTAACTAGAGTTACAACATGCCGCTAGAAGTTGACCCTAGATGGTACCCCAGTGGAGAGAACAGGGTCTGGGCTCGATCAGTAAAATGACTACCTGAGAGGATCGAAGGATTGTGTAGCAAGCGTTTGTGTACCCTACAGTGATTCTTTCCACAATATAATCAGATGCAGGGCTGCCAGTTTTTCTACAAACCATTTCCGGATGCCTTGCGGAAGCATATCTGTAACCCAAACGCCCTTTTTGAGTATTTCCTTTAACACCAAAACATCGGTTATTCCGTCTACAGTGATGCCAAGCCAGAGAGAAGTGGAATACCACATAGTAGCAAAATGTGGTGTTAAATGATGGTTCCAAATAGGTTTTGGAGACAGATGATAATCGCGCGCGTGTGTGGAGGCACCCTGATAAGCGGTACAATTCACACAAAGTGTTGCTCGACGCACTGCTCGCACAGTAGGAGTAATGGTCTTGGGGGGGGGTGCAATAGACTATGATAGACGGTCCTCTTTAATTTTAGTACGTGGAATCTCAACGGGCCAGTATGATGTTGGTGATATTCTTCCACCACACGTAGAACGTTTACTAAATGGTCTCCCAGGGACAATTTTTCATCAAAATAAGGCTCGTCTGCATACAACTAGAGTAACTCAAGACTTTTTACAAAATCTTCCAAGGTCAGCCCGCCTCCAGAAACTTCTCCTCTTTAAAGCATATGGGGAACCAGCTGAAACAACAGATGCCATTGTGACACTATGTACGTGATTTGGAAGTGGCTCTATCATGGGCTCATCTGCCTCCGGATAACATCTGACGTATTATCAACTCAATGCTGGACTGTTTTTTCAAATGTATCGTAGCAGGAGGTGGTCCGCTATTGAAGTTGCACTGCATTTGTCTGATTATACACTCTGTGTGTGCTTAATTATCTTGATTTTAGGCTCAAGTGAGTATTTAATCTGTATCATTATGTGTATTAAATTTCATTTCAATCCTAAGCTCTCTTCTTAGTGCGTTACTAACAATATTTCTCACTGGTATATGATAAATGTAAAATATTTCGTCAGAATTAAATTTTTCCTTCCAATTAAGATTAAAAGATTGTCTTAAACATATAAGCCTATTTAGGTGTCTACCAATGGTACATGCCACAGACATATCTGGATCTTTTATTCCTTTACTAAACAGTTTGTTTTAAACTATATCATTTTTTTAAAAAAAAAATTAATATATCCATGAGTCTAAATATGCTCCTTTTCCCTTTCGAAGAAAAATTATGCGTACTTACTACTATGCTTACTTACTTAGTATAAAAAATTTTAAATTTTACATTGCAAATTCAACTAGATTTTAAAAGTTTTCGTGTCTGGAATTGCCTATTAAAATTTAGCTGATTACTATAGAAGAATTTTTTTAAAAAAATGCACATCATTTTTTTGTCTGATTAATTTAACTTTTCAGCCATTTTAATTTCATGTAAATAGTCCTCATACAGTGGGCGCAGCTGGTGTGTGTTGAAGTGTAATTAATGACATGTGCCTTGATTTCCAATTTATCCAGGTGTCACGATTCTTCTGTCCTTGACCGTCTTTCTTCTACAGTTAGCTGAAACGATGCCACCCACGTCTGACGCAGTCTCAATCATAGGTGCGCGCCTACCAGTCGAACGAAACACATTATATATATACTCTTCTCCCTTTGCACGTTGTTATGATTATTCGTTACTTGGTGTAGTTTGTTTGGCACGCTGGCACGCTCTTGTATATGAAATTCTTACGTACATGCACCTGGAGGCATTTGTAGTTTCATTTCCAGTGAGGGTTTGGATCTCATGGAGGAAAGCTCTTCCCCTAAATCCCTACCTACAAAATATTTAGAATATTCCTTCCCTGACTCTTATTTATCTCCAAGAATAAGATATACTGTGTCTTTAAGATACTATATCAATAAGTTTAAATTGTAACAAATAAAGTTATAAAATACCTTTTAAAATTAAAGGACCAAAATTTACTAAACAGATAATAAGTATATTACATGTCAATGATATAATATATTAATTTAATTTTTTCCCCAATGTAATTTCTTATGTCCCACCACGCACACTCAAATAATTTACTGTTATCATTAATACAAATCTATAAAAACTAAATATATCATCAAGGCTTTAAATTTTATGTTTTAGTGTTCACTAGTTAGATATAAATTTTTTTAAAAAACTGTTCTAATTTGAAATATGCATAGTAAACAATTTTTGGTAAGTATTACTTCTTACATCTAGAGGATTACATATTAACAGTTGATTTATTTCCCATATAACCAATTTACTTGTCGATGCCAGGTTGATTCAAATGCTTATGATTAAACAAATGAAAAATACCACTTATCTAGTATATTACAAAGCCTACCAACTTAGAACTATCCTAATTTTTGGTGCTATTTAAACATAACTTCATAATATTATCTAAGTAATGGAATACATTGACTTCTAATTTCCCTTTGGTTCTTGAAAGAATTTTAGTGAAAATATGCAATCTCATTGTAGATAAAAAAATAAATTCAAACTCACATTCCTTTTGATACTTGTATACAATTAAATACTTCGGGTTATTCTATTTAACTTTCAGCGGTATCTTTTACTTTCTAATGTGATTCTTTAAATAATAAAAGAGAGTTCAATTAACAATAAGAAGTAAACTAAGATAACTTCATGAGAAAGCAATATCTCTAGTAAATAAAATAAATAAGTATTTTTTATGGAGGCATACAGAACGTTGCAGTTTTCGTAATAAGTAAATACTGTTTTCAAACAGGAAAGTAACCTAATGAAGAATATAATAGCCTGCTTAAGTATTATCAGTTACATTCACAAATGATTTTAAAGAGTTCTTGGAACAAAAAAACCCCATTCCTATAACTTTAAAATATGTTAAAATGTTAGAAATTTTTTTCAACCTGATTTTAAAACCTCTTATAGAATTGCTGATCGAATGTTCTTTAAATTTTAATTTAATTAACATAAAAAAATTTATTTGTTCTAATTTTATATATTTTAATGAAATGCTATAAAAGGACTTTTATTTCTTTTTAATAAGGTTATAAACTAGAATTTACCATTTACTCATTCACCGACGTAAACTTAGTGTGTACTTACTCCTAATATTATTCAAAAAGAATAAGTTTTCGTCAAAAAATATCTTTATCGACATTTAAAATAACTGTTTTTCTCCACCATATTTTTATGACACATTTTAATAAATAACACTTTATTCATAAGCCATCATTCTTTTCAAGATATGTACATGCAATAGAAAATATATGTAGAAAAAGAAAATTCAAAAATAACCTTGTTCATGTAACACCACCCAAAAGGAATAAATTTGAATCAAAATTCTCATCCCAATTCCTCTGCGAGATCCAGGCCGTCGTAGTGTTGCTTGTTGTGAATGTTTTGTTTGTTAAGAAGCTTCTGAAGAGATCTGCTGATCGTTTCAGGTGTAACAATCCTCTTGTCTCTGAGTGTGTTCCAAATGCTCGTGACGGAAACCTTGCCTCCTTCTTCAGATGCAGTCTCCATCATAGGTGCGCTCGTATCTATGCAACAAAATACCCACCCCTAACCCCCCCTTTGATATTACCCGCACTATCTCTCTGTGCATCCACCCTAGCTCGCTCTATCTTTCTCTTCCGACACAGCGTTTGTTTTAACATTAAAATATCTATATATTGTTGTAAGATATATTCAAGAAGGGGGTCTTTAAACAAAAAAGTAAATTACACGTTTTTACCAAATCTAGTAGTCTTAACTCAAGGTAAACTCGGTGATTAGAACATAATTTTAAAATTAAAATTGCAGCTTTGACATGTTTTATGCATTATGATTTTATTACTTTTATAAAGAATTAATAGAAAAAGGAATGATTTATATATATATATATAAATAAAAGCAAGAATTAGTACAAATCCCAACATATAACAAACTAAGAATATATAAACAACACTAAATCAATACTATTAATAGAAAAAAATTAAATATTTGAAAAAAATAATTTAAAAGAAATTAATATTTATGTAAATCAGATAAAAATGTTAAATAATTAAGCGATCTAAGAATTTAAAACCTAAAATCCTAAAAATTCAAAACAAATTATTAAACAACCAAACAATTTATAAGAAATCAAAATAATATAAAAGTAAAATTTAGGTTAATGGAAATAATGTAATTAATATTATCCTATACTTTGAAATGGAATAAGGTATGTTTATACCGGTAGTTATTTATTAAACCATCACACTTCGGGGAATTACATTAATAAATGTGGTCACAAACTACAAAAAAATTACATTTAACATATCATGTCAAATGTTACAAAGCCAATTAAAAATCCAAATAAATTAAGTAATCATTATTAAACTAAAAATCGATAGTAGAAAAAGTAAGTATTCTGAAATAAAATGTAATATAAAATATATTTACCAATGATACATCATCGGAATGAAATATTGTAACTTTTTAAAGACGACAAAAATAATCTCAGAAAGAAATTAATTACCTAATCTTATATAAATCTTATTAAAATCAAATTATCTAATCTTATATAAATCTTATTAAAATCAAATTATCTAATCTTATA
>BMAW01021620.1:0-13199 GCA_019974015.1 Nephila pilipes | reverse complement strand
TTTTTTTCATAAATAAAGTAATATAAGAAATTCTGTAGCATTTTATATTAGAAATGAAATAAATAAAATAAATAAACTTGACAAAAAAGAGTCATCTTTAATAATTTACAATAACACCTTTAAAAGTTTATTACTGAAGAAATGCTGAACTTTGACATTTAAAATTAAGAAATGAAATTATAAATATTTTGGACAGGAAAACTGGTTTGTTTTAAAGAAAATTTCTTGTTTTATATTATTTTCAACATAAAGGAAGAAAGTAATTACTTACATATGGAATAACTACCTTAGTAACTATTTAAATATTTGTATATTTTAAAACATCCAATAGAACTTCGAATAACTTTTTACTTCTGTAAAACATTCTTGATATTTTTAAATACTTTATAATTCAGAGAGATTTACTAATTTTATGATTTAAATATCTTTATTGCATCTAAATTTTACACAAGTATTAATAAGAGGACGATTAATGGGACAATTTTTTTTTATTTATTTTTCTTTAAATAATTAAACTCAAAATGTATCCCAAATGCTGTGTCGGCTTATCGTTGCTTATTTCTGTAACAAGTCTATATGTTATATCCATTAATGCATGGAATTATGAAAGTTGCGGCGTAATGTACATTTTGCCTCCCAAAATGATGTTAAAAGAAATTTACCAGATTATCTTTTAAAAATGTGCTTTTTTACGATAATATCCATTGTAATTTTTCTATTTTTGGTAAAATGTGATTAAATATCTCTACTTCATTTATTGATATCAAAATATAATGTGTTCTTAAAAAATAACAGATGTTATTTGATTCCAGAGCATGATCCATAACTCTGATCTGCTTTAAGAAAATACGATGAATATGATTGTTTTACTCGTATTTAGTGAAACCCATTGTTCTTTCATGCACACGTATTTCATTAAGCAATATTAATTATAATACGTAATTTTTATTAGATCTTAATTTTTCTACGTAACACATTAATTGTTAATTTAATGCTATAAATTCCCAACAATGTTTTAGTAATTAGCTCTAATTATCTGTTTATTTATATTAAATTAGTGCATGTTATGAACAATCTCATACTGTATTTTGATAAATTATATTATTATTCTTATTTCTATGAAATTGATAAATTATATTATTATTCTTATTTCTATGAAATTGATAAATTATTTTATTATTTTGTTTCTATTTTATTGATCGATCTTACATTTTTAGCGTAGTTAAGTGTTAATATTACTAAAAATATTTAAGAATTTATGCTTACCATAAATAAATGTTTGCTTTCCGATGAAATATGAACTACTTTAGCATAATTATTCTAAATATAATCATATGTCTATTCTGTTACCTAAAAATACTATTTTAATTTGATTTCAAAAATATTAATAAGCAGACCGTAAAAGTAGAAGGTTATTTCAAACACACACTGTATGTCATACTATTTTATGTACAAAACCCACACAATATACTGCTATTTTAGCCTTTGACTTTTAGCCAGCGTTATTACAAAATTTGGTAGCACTTACTACTAGGGAAAAGAGACTAGTAGCTATTTATAATAATCCCCTTATGTTAATGTCAAGAATCAAGAGATTGTAACATGGGAGCCCTCGTAAACTCATTTCCTAAAGTAATGTAAACATTGCCCTTTTAATGGAATGGGAGAATAATTTTCGTTGAGTTTAAGAAAATCTTGAAGCGTATTTCGAATTAAATTCATCAGCTTAAATTTTCTGTTTATCTTACTCTACATATATAAGGTGGGGACAGAAATTTTAAAATCCGCCTTTATAGAATATATGCATTGCTCTAAAGAGTCGGAAATAAACTCAATTGAAGCTATGCTGGTTTATATAAATAACAATTTAGGGTTTAACTTTCATTAATTAATCAAAAAATGGTAAATTTTTAAAATAAATTGAAAATAGATAATTTTTTATTCATTCATAATTACTCGCAAAATAAAATTTCGTATGCAATTTTCTTAAATTTGATTGATATATGGTAACACAATTTATCTGAAGAGGTATATGTATAATATTCACCTTTAATTACAGTTTCTTTCACTAATCTTTGATGAAAGTTATCATTGATGAAGTTATATTTTAGAGTTGTTATTAAAGATAACTTATAAAAAACAAATTTCATGTTTTTTTCTATGACTAGATAAAGATTTGGTTTCTTTTAATAATAATTTTCTAATTAAATCATCTCAATCTTTTATATATGTTTTTGACCAAACCACTCATCAAAAACAGCTTTTTATTTTTTATAAATCCTTCATATCTAAAGCTAATGATATAAATCATTTGAAATTAAATATAAAAGGTGACTAAATATTTCCCAACTTCCCTTTTATTTCAAGTATTGTCTTCGATATTATTTGTGTAGCTTACTGAACAGAGACTTAATCCGTTTTCTTATGTATTTTTCTTCTTTAAAATTTCTTTAATAGATTTTCAATTCATACCCTAAAATTTATTACCAAAAAATTTTATTTAACAGCTGTAACTCATCTTTTAGAGAAAAAAAAGTACGCATAAATGTTTACGTTGATCAAACGTATTTTAAAGTAACACATTGCACTTTTACACGAAAGAAATTCAATAATTAACGAATCACAGCTCTTCTAAAAGTATATTTTAACTTATTTGGAACATTAAACATTAAATAGCATTATATTTGATTCTTTTTTATATTAATATAACAATATTTCTTATTTTATATGTCTTGAAAGACTCAAATGTATAACTTTTATTTATATAAAAACTTAAACAATTCTTAATTTTTAGTAAGAAATGTGTATGACAGATTTTTTTGAAAAACTTAATTAATAAATTCCTAATTATTTGCAATTTTATATGATCTGCGCATAAAGAAAACCATTGAGTTCAAAAGTTTTGTTCAGTTCACAACTTTTGAAACATTTAATTTTAAAAAATAACTATTTCCGAATTCCTTTATTTATGATAAAATGCGTTTATATATAAATGAATATGTATTATTTTAAATTATATGTGACAAGATAAAAATAATAATTAATATTTCCTGAAGTAACTAATCACTCTTTTCTATGATCTAAAGCAATTAAGAATTATTAAAAGGAAAATACAAAAAATTACATTCTTCAAGCAAAGAAGTCAATGCTTAAAACTGCTTGGAATTTTTTTTAAAAGAAAAGTATTTAGTACTCGTCTCTAAGACTTTAACAATTAATTATTCTACACTTTTATTCTCTATTACTACTTTTATATAATTATTGTATACTATAGTCTTTAAAACGTGTAAATATTACGAAAACAAAATGCTTTCTCCATTTTCTTAAAAATATATTTTTGACATTTAAATGATTTATTTCGCAAGCAAAAACGTCAACTTAACGATCTGTTTCAGTGCACATAAAACAATACAAGCGTATATCAACAAAATCTTTGAAGAATTTATTTCAAGCAAATTTTTCAGTAAAAAAATTTCTTTCTTTCTGCTATGTTTGTTTAAATCAAGTTTTGTTCTTATTTTGGATCTTAAGTTTCACACAGAGAGTGAATAATTTCATGCTCCACTTGTGTCAAAAAAATCATTCTTTCGAACAAACATGAAATTTAATATATTACTGAGAAATATTTCTTTTGTACCAGCTGATGCCTATGATAGATGTTTCTTTAAGGAAAAATTGCAAATTATTATACCTTATAATAAAAAGGGTGTAAGTCACAGAATAATATAAACAGATGTAGTAAATAACAAACGATGCTATTTTATAATATATTTAATGATTATATATAACACAATTGCAATACATCTGATACCTACATTTAAGACTTGCGTATTTTATGTTATAATTTAACAGTTATATATGATTATATTATGTAACATATGTAACATATTTTACATGAAATACGTTTAACATACACATGATATATTTAAAATATATAAAATTCTTTAATATTATATCTATATTATATATATATATATATATATATATATAACACATGATGCATTCAGTACAGCAAATGTATTATATATTAGTTATTTTACTATAAAAAGGATCATTTCTATTAGAATAAATATTTAATCAATTATATGAGTCGTAAAATAAAGTGCTTTTTTCAAAATTCAGTTCATTATATGAGGAAAACATTTTCTTTAGTTAAGAAGAGAAGTTTAAGACTAGCCAATTAACATTTTCTCTATCCCTTCCGAATAAAATCCTCTTAACAATTGTTTGCTCTTTCAAATATATTTTTGAAAATTTTTATTCCACGGATTTTTTTCTTTGTTTTTCAAAAATGAACACGCATTTCTGTTGAGCAATGAATTTTAAAATTTTATATTAGAGGAAGAAAAAAAATGCACTTTGCTATTGTGTTGGATGAAATATTTTGTAAAATCGTATTTCTAAGAGAAAAATAATTTTTATAATGAATGATTGGAATTACTAAGGATTGAAGAAGAATACAAATATTTTTGAAAAACGTGCTTTTCTAGCAATGAATATTTTAAACTTTACACCAGAAATATGTTAAATATTTTTAAAAATTATTAATGATTTAAAATTATTTGTATTTTCTTTAAAAGCTTCTTAATATAATTCGATTTGTTTAACTCATTGCAATTTGGATATTGGCAATGGACCTCAATTTTTGTAATTAATTTGGAACGTAACAATTTTAGATATGTATCAAATTTATTCAATAAAAAATGACGAATTATAAACAAAATTAGGTTAAAGGTACTAAATGGAAGAAAATCAAAAGAATTTAGATAATTTTTTCTCTTTTTACTGTTATTTATAATTTTAAATATGATTGTTAGTTTGTTATAATTAACATGTAGTTTAATACTCCTTTCAAATAGACTTAAAATGAGGACAAATTACGAAATTATTTATTATTATTAGAAGTTAATTCTCAATTCGACATTTGTAAAATTTCAATTCGTACCATTATTCAACTCAGCTCAAAAAAGGGAATATATGCGAGTTTCCTTTAATAATATTCTACTCAGAATTCTTCCAGTTGCATTTTATTAAAAACATCTTTAAAAAATTTCGAATGAAAAATTTTTTAAAAAAAAGAACAAAAAAGAAGCTTACTGAATCAGAAATACAGGAGTCTTGAACAAAGAAAGATATCAAAGAAGATATTGTTATGATAAAAAGACGAAAAAAGGAAACTCAGAAACAACTCTCGTGTTAGAAAAACGTTTTGCGTAGAAGGAAGAAATGAAATGGCTGTTTTTTCCCTTTTGTTTCCCTTCCCATTCATATCAGATCACACACAAAAAAAAGAGAATTGATAACTGAAAAAGTATTTGTCATTTGTTACGTATCTTTTTCAAGGAAATATTTATCTTGAAAGATAAATAATGCTACCATCGATTGGTTTTTTTCTTCTTCTCCTATTTGAAATTGCTTCTTTTCAAAATTAAACATCCGAGTAATCAAAAGCTAGAAGTATTTTTTCATTATGTCTAAAAAAACAATTATTAAGTTTTTAAAGTTAGTATAATTAATTATACAAATAGAAATTTATCGTGATTTTTAAGTTTATTTTTGTTAAACACAATTAATTGTCAAAATAATCATAATTATACAGGATACATTGCTCCGAAATATTACATATAATTTTTAACTATTTACTATTATTTTTAAATATAGTATAAACACTTTAAAATACTTTATTAGAATGCAAAACTACTTTATTTCATCATTTATTGTGCTTGTACGTGTAGTTTTTTAATAATTGTGTATGTAAGTTCTTATGGAAAAAAGAATATTCCATGAAAACCTTTAAATAATTTACATGATTTTTAAATACAGTATAAGCACCGTTAATTGTTAATGAGTATGTAAAAAATTATATTTCATTATTTTATGTTCAATATGTACGTACGAATGTTTAAACTTTTTTAAATCTGCATTTTTCAATATCGAATTAAAAACAATTCATTATTTAATAAGATATGTAATGAATCCAAAGTATATTTTTGCTTGGCTTTCTCTCTAAACATGGAATAAAGTTATTATATTACCTATTAAAATTTTAATTAAATGTTAGGATCAATCATGTTAACTTAGTCAACAGAATGTTTAATCCTCAAGTGTGATTGCACAAATGAGTGATTCTCACAAATTATGTACACACACTTTAAGCAACGGAAGAGATCATCACGAAGTTATGCTTGTGAAATTTGAAGCAAAAATTGTATTAATATTAATAAATATTGAAATCATTACTAAATCAATATACCAAAATATTTGCTTTATCAAAACCTTAAACAGCCCTCAATAAACTTTCTTCTTTTTTAAAACATCCCATTGGAAGTAAATGGTTCTCAGAACTTCGATAGATACTGTTTATCAAAATACTCAACTTAGTAACACTTATTATTTATGACAATGATTAAGCTTAAAATAAGTAAAATTGATTCTATACATCATGACCTTAGGTATTTACATATCCTATTAACATCCGGACTGCTAGCTGTTGTATATATTTACGATAAATAAACATGAAATAGCTTGGCAAAATTATTTTAAAAAAATGAACTGTTTATATGTAAGATCTTACATCAAAATGTACGAATACTTGAAAACGTTATATTTGTCAAAATATTTATAAATTCTATGGTTTCAGATAATATGAATAAGAAATTTGAGTTTTAGATTTAAGGGTTGAATACAGCTTGTGAATAATATAATGTCAGGTAATTTGTAAAGTAGTTTTAGAAAAAGAAGGTGGATATCAGTCAATTTGACGTAATAACAACTTTAATACAAATTTTCAAAGAATTAGAATTTAGTTAACTGAATTATTTGCAATTGCTCTAAAATAAATGCGTATTTGTTTAACACTCTAAAGAGCTAGTGCTACAAAATAAGCAACAAACAAATATTCGTGAATAAAACAAAAACTACTTCCCGTATTTGAATGAAATTTCCTAGGCACGTTATATGAATAATATCGAAAAACAGAAATGAAGGAAGTGGTGGAATAACAACTTTTAATCAAGAAAAGTCAAGTTTGCTTTGAAATTTTCAATACCAACATTTGGCTAATATGGTATTTTTATAGCCTCGAGGCAGTAATTGAGGCCAGATAACAAAAGGTTCATGTTTACAGTGGCATTGTGTATCGAAGTTTGTGATATTAAATCCATTTCTAGTAGAATTGCAAGTCAGAATTAAGAATGAGGGAGGTGGGCACATGGACTGGAATTTATTCTTCGTAATATGTTTTCACATACTCTCTATTAGATTCATATCTGGATTTACCAGCGAATATTGCATATGCAGAATATGTTTCCTCAGTAAGTGATAAAACCAAATACTGTGCTGTCAGTGTTAACATTCATAAATAATAAAGAATCCGTATCCATTGTAGAGATAAATGGTAAAACAAATGGATATAGGATTTCATCTCAATAGCTAACACCAGTTAGAGATTACCAGAAAACTCATAGAGCTTAATGTGACCATTCATTGCCACTTTACCCAAATTAGCCAAGCACCTCCCTCGATATTGGTGTCTTTAGAAGAGATGTTTAGACACAATATCTGTTCCAAGGTAATTTCCACATAAAAAAACAAAATCGTCGAGAATCATTCTGCTTGAATCGTGACTTCATCTAACCTCCATTTCCGTTATCATGGGTAACTCAAACTCTCTTGTACATGACGGCATATCAAAGTGCACCAAGCAACTAAACATTCTTACGTACAATTGACCATCTTGAAATCTATGAGACATTTTTTGTCGAAATATTGGTCAGCCCATAGTAATAGAAAATTTTGAGCCAACTGCAACGTTGCCCGTGACTTATGCTTCTTAAATCCGATTGATTCTTTTTATAATGTCTCCAAAGTGGGAACGTAGCTCTACGATGCACTTTCAGATGTATCATTTGTATCACCATATTGACTTATCTTCGATTTGACTGTAGCCTTACTGTATATTCAAATTCTTTCATCCTTTCAATGTATATTCAAATGGTTCCAGCGACTCATTGCGTAAGATACAACTGTCTCGTATTTCAATAATCGCTATGACTTCTGGATTTATATTGAGAGTCAAAATTGTCTTCTTTTAACCACGTTCTGTTTCGATTGTGGGACTGCTCGTTATTATACGTTTCTCCTGCTTATTTCAAATCAACACTTTAATTTTCAGAACATATGTATATTTCATGATTTAATTCCAAAATGTAAAACTGACTTAATGATTTTCCCATTTGTTGCTTATTTTTAACAGCAATGTTTTTAAATTTTATTATGAATTATGAGCAAAAATATTGTTTAAAAATATTCTAATTTTATTACGAGACAATGGATGGATAATTTTCGATGAATAAACAACTTTTTTTAAAAGTCATAATTATTTTCTTCGATTTCTAAATTGAAAAATTTCATAAACTTGTCATTTATTTTAATAGGATCAGTACAGATGTCACCTTTGAGAAATTCCTATGTATTTTTGTAATTCCACAAATGAGTGATTCTCAAATTGTGTACAATCACTTCAAAGGTATGCAAGACATCCTCATGAAACACGAAAACAAAGCAAAAAAAATACGTAATTACCCAATTAAAAATCTCTCTAACAACAATCTGAAATACGTACTTTTTCACGGAACTGTTAGATATTTTAAAAAAATGTTTGAATAGAAAACAATAAATAGAGAGATGAATAGTTTTAACTCTTTTAAAAATATGCAATAATTTTATTTTAAAATAATTCTAATAATTGCTATTTTTTCATTAATTTTGAATATAAATTCAACGAATTTCCAAAATTAAAAAAAAATCTAAAAAATAAAGAAAAACATCCATGTTTTCCCAATACAGAGGAAAATCAGTCACTCGTAAAAATTTCATATTCAATAGATTCTATATGACCAAAAGGTACATCAGGTTTAAGAATATGAATTAATGAAAGCTTAAAATTTACTTGTTTACAAGGTGAGTCCATTAAATAACGAACTTGACACTATTAAACATTTCATTTTGATCTCATACATATTTGCTTATTATTACCTTCAATATACACCCTTTCTTTATCCCTGCAACTCTCCGTGCGATTTTTTAATTGTCCGAAACATTGCTGGAAGTCTTCTGCCATGCTGCTTTCTCTTTCACAGTTTTAACGGGCGCATATCTTGTTCTTTTTAATGTAAATATCACCTTAGAAAACAGATAGAAGAAGCATGGACAAGATCTGGTGAATAAAGAGGATGGTCTAACAATGGGATGTTTTACTTGGCTAGAAACCGCTTGACAGACAATACGGAATGACTTGTCCTTCCACAATTCGGGACATTTTGTTCCTTATTCTTTCATGGAGTTCAGCAAGAACATGAAGGTAGTAATGTTGGTTAATAGTTTGATTTTCAGAAACCCAGTAAAGATGCACAATCCAATGAATATAAAAAAAAAAATCCAATCCTCATTGCTTTGAATTTTGATTTGCTTATTCGAGCATTTTTTGGCTCTCAGTGAAGATGGGTTCTTCCAGCGTATGGAATGGCCCTTCGTTACAGGATGATAAGTAAAATCCACTATTCGTCACACATTATTATCCTTTCCATTGGTTAATTTCTATTGCATTCAAAGTGTCAGTATAAACATTTTTGGGGCTTCTTGTTGTTCAAACGTGAAAATTTTAGACACCATTATGACATACGCTTTTTGCATGCCAACATTTTTATGCAAAATTTGCCGTACGGATTCTTTGACAATTCTTACAGTCTCAGCAATCACACGGATACTTAACCTACGGTTAGAACGGACTATACTACCGATATTTTTGATGTTGCTATCCGTTTTTGACTTTTGACGTGGGAGGTTGACCCGGGTGTGAATCATCTTCAACGTCTTTTCGACCATCTTGAAAACACTTAAACCATACAAAAAATGAGCAAGTGATAAATATTTATTGCTATACACTTTTTTTCAATAAATAATAAGTTTCAGTGGCGGGTTTTTTAAATTCCATGCGAAATTTCACAACAATTCGTTGGTCTATTGTTACACTTATCATTTTTCCAGCGAAAAAAAATTACTCTAATACGAACGAAGGCTACGGCTATACAGATTTGCTTACAAAAGCGAAAGGCATTGCATTCGAAACAGAAGGCTTTACGCTAAACAGCTGTCGGTAGTGGAGTTTGGCACAAGCATACTTTTTCTGTAGAAGCGTCAGTCTCATTATTTAATATCCACACCTCGTACAACTAAATATTTAAGTGAAATAACTGATTGCAGCTTACTGAATACTATTCTTAATTTTAAAGAATTCAATATAAAAAAATTCACTAATACTTTACTTGATGCAGTTATTTAATTAAAAATAGAAAAAAAAATTTATTAACGATGTTGTTAATAATAATTTATTAATTTCATTAGAAATAGAAATAAATTTGAATGTGTAATGGTTTTAAAAATAGATTAAAAACCTTTTAATATATTTGATATAGACATGTATATTTAAAAGTATATTATTGTGGAGACATAATGTTTCGACATACTTCCTTTTATTTTGTATCGAACTTCATATACAATGAAATAATAAGAAATAGCAACTATTATGACAAAAAAAAATTATTCATATATTATAACTTATTTATTTTAAATGAAAATCATATTTATAGATGAGATGTTTTATTTAAATGTTTTTAATTGTTTGTTCAAGGAAATTCTCAAGCATTTTTTAATATTCTTGAAAATTTCAAATTGTGCTGAAAAGTTATTCCACCTAATATCTGATATTGATCACTAATTCATCTTGAAATCAAATCTGAATATGTTTTTAAAAAGCTAATTTCAAATATTTGTATAACTTAAATGACAGAAACTTAAAATGTATTTTAATGATATAAACTCACTCTTCTTAATTTCTGAATTTAGAAAAGTGATATGATTATTTTCCTAATTACTCATTAACGCTTTTGTGCAGAGAGTATAATTAATAACCCTTATTAACTGCTTGAATGATTAATCCACTTCCTAGTAATGCCGTGTTGTGATTAGTAGAATGGCCGTGCTATTAGCCTCTCTACCCATAAATAAAAGTGCTTGTCTTATCGGTGTTGTTGTTGTCTTCTATGACAATGTGCTATTAATAATCATGAAGACCGCTTTATTTTATTAGTAGTCGACAAAAATAAGCTTTTGAGTCAGTTAAGAAAAGAATTGAAATAATTATCTTTGGTTGAAAGATAAGGCAATAGTTTTTAAGTATTCTTTGTAACTAATTTTTTTGAAAAAAAAAAAAAAATTTGTAAATTGTGAGAAAAAAATTTTCAGGTAATATTTCAGAATTTTACTGCCCATATTTTTGTAATACTTTTTTTACATTTAATGAGAACAAGAGGAAAATTCAGTTTAGAAGGAAGAAAAAGCTGAAGAAAATTTTAACAGTTCAACTAACAGTTGCATCATGTTTTTTAATTAACTAAAAATAATACGCTTCTATCCGCTGCTTATTAATATGTTTTATAAATACAAATTTCTCTCTGTGTGTGTATATTTATTTTAATAAGTTTAAAGGTGGAAATGCATTTAAAGTCTTTAAAAGACCGAAAACTATATTTTAATGATGTTTGAAATAATTATTAATTACCATTTTGAAGAATCACTAATAAAAGATCTTTTTGAGAATAAAGTTTTTCGCTTTATCAATCGCTTTAATTTTTTTTAGTAACAGAATTTCTTTGAATAATTATTTTATGAAATGAAACGAATCGTATTAATTTTCCATTCTACTTTCCTTAAAAATATACAAAAAAAAAACCTTAAGAAGCTCTGAATAAATTGCAGGCATATCAATAAATTAACAATATTTAATTTTTTTTTTAAATATTATGGGTTTATTTTTCCTTTTCAAAAAAAAGTTTAGCCGTCAATTAATACTTTAAAAAAATAAAAAAAACAGATTCAATAATTTAAATTTGTGAAGGTACAATACACACTAAATTAAATGTAAAGCAGTGAAACAAAGCATGATAAAGAGCTATGGTTATTGAATAACCCACATTTTTAAAATAATGTGATAAATTATATAATATACAAGGTTTTTCTTTTTTAAGTATTTCTTAAACTAATAATGTATTTTTAACTTCTATTGTCACATTTTTTATTTACTACTACGCATTATTTATTTAACTTATAGATCGGTTCAAGCAGATTACTTTTCAAATATTTCTTGATAAAATAAAATTAAGATTTAAAATTAAAAGTTAATTACTACGAGTTGTGGTTGTTATTCTTTATTAAGTTAAAAATGTTATAAGTGGTGATTAATAATAAGAGAAGTAATTTTATTTTGATTCTATTTTACATAATT
The DNA here is from genome assembly GCA_019974015.1 of Nephila pilipes. Lineage (NCBI taxonomy): Eukaryota > Metazoa > Arthropoda > Arachnida > Araneae > Nephilidae > Nephila > Nephila pilipes. Next base: position 856 of record BMAW01021620.1, on the reverse strand, counting down.
TAAATTCTTCAATCATCAACATACTTTCTTAAGGACGGAATTCAAAATGATTTTTTAATTACAAAAAATTCAGTCATCATTTTTATTTGCTAATTTTTACAAAACCCTTTTTTGTAAAATAATTTAAATCGTAATAAGTTTATTTAAATCTGATAGTTGTAGAGTTTTCTTGGTATTATACTTAGTGTGTGTGTGTAAATATAATTTTGAAATCAATGAATATGCTTGGAAATTTTTTTAATTACATTTCAGTATGAAATATTATTAATTTTTAAGCTTGTACTTTTATCAGTATTTAAAACTATACCCATATTTTTAGCCAAAAATTATTTCGTCTTTTTTTTTACATTTCCTTTTTTAGCTGTATGACCGATTTATCGGAGTTATCAATACTCCTATACTTACATTCTGTTTTCAAACTAATCCTATTACGTAACATAAAATAAATGGTTATTATTGAACTTTCTTTTCTAAAAAAGATCGATTTCAGAGCATCTCGCCGTGACTAGCGTACCAATTGACGGACTGAGAATATCGCTACATCGGTCACAGCTCAATCAAGAAAAGTTGTATCGTTTCCTGACCTGACCCCCAAAAAGACTGATTTCATTACCGGAACGTGAGCCAGCAAATCAAACGGATACATTGATGGTCAGTGCCAGGATAAAATGCAATATTATTTCGAGAACTGTTTTAGGTGCACGTAGAAATGGAAGAGTATTGAAGCTGGGACTGTGAAATGTATTGGGAAAGTAATGCAGAGAAAGAAGAAAAAAAACTCCATAAAAATGGTTCTTCTTTAGCAATGAATATATTCTTATGAAGATCAACCAGTTAAATAGAGTAATATTATTTT
>BMAW01021618.1:0-37343 GCA_019974015.1 Nephila pilipes | reverse complement strand
ATTTTTATCAGCCATGTTGTTTATGCTTCAATTTGTTTTCATTATATGCACTATTATTTAAATGCTTAAGAAATTAATTTGTGTCATTCTCTCACCAGCTTAGTTTTTCTTTTTTCATGCCTTAAATATCTGAGGGGGGGGGGGGGTTGACCATGAGGGATATCTTATATAACTATGACCTTTATTATTATTCTTAGGCAATTTAAATACTTGCAAATAACAACCTTGGGAATACTTATAGGTATCAACTTAGAGTAACCATTTATTTTTTATTCAAATTTAAAAGAAGTAATTATTTAAAATTTTAACATTAGAAAAAAACATAACGATTAATATAAAGATGCTACTCCATAGTGTAAATGATTCACCTAAATTTTTTCAAGAGTTTAAAGAAAAATCTAACCATATTGTTTTAATATATGTAACACGAGTTTGGTTTATTTTCACTGATTTTTTTTTTATTTGGAATAAGAATAATAATCATATGTTTCCAAAATTGTAAGATTTTATTTTTGCAAATGAATGTTAAAAATAATTTACAACAATGGCTTGTTATAATTTCTTCTGTTAAAAAAACTGCTGAAATATTATCAAAACCTAAATCATTTGCTTTGATGACTTTACAGCATTACTAATGTTGAAAGATATATTAAAATGATCGGGGGCAATCCTACTGGGCATGCATGAAGGTGGCCTCCCACATCAAAATGCCAGCTCAGCTCGCAGCTCTTCTTTCCTCCATAAACTATATGGCTTCAAAGAAAAAAGGGCAAATCACAACATGTAAATAGCAAGCTCATGTGGCAGCTCAAGTAGGCATTACATCCATCCGAAATTTTCTTAGTGTTGAATGTTTATTTTTACAATCTATGTTATTGTTATGATTGACAGATTTCATGATTAGTTGCACTTAGCTACTCCATTACCCCAACATTAATCAAACATTTAACACGTGCTAAATTATAAGAAATTAAGTGAGTTGAAAAAGAGGATTGATAAAAATTTTACCAAAAATTGTGAGCTACAATATTTTGATTTGTAGAAAAAATGATGTGATATAATTAGAATGATTGTGTTTGTTCAATATTTAGCAGGACAATCTTTAGCTATAAGAGACAAATCCGATGTATTATTTGAAAAGAATAATGAGAATTTTCTAAAAGCTTTAGAAATGTTGGTGAAATTCAACTCAATTATTTCGAATAATATACAAAAAAAAATATCTTGTGCCTTATTACCTTGGACATTTTTCATGAACAAAACCATTACTCTACTGGCTAACTCAATAAAAGTAAATATTCTAGGCTTAGTTTTCAGTTGTTTTTTGCTATGTTGGATTCAAGTTGCATGGAACAAATTTTATTTCTAATTGGAATCATTGATATGAATACATTCCCAAGAGATGTTCCAATAGTTTTATCTTGTTTTTGGATGCAACTGGTGAAGGATTATATAACTTTCACCAACAAATTGTTAGTTAAAATTTAAATATGCAAAACTTACATGTTCAGAAATGTAATAATGTTTCCAATATAAAGAATAAGAAAAGTGTTCTACAAAATAGGATAAAGAATGCTAATCCAAGAGCTATATATATATATATATACATTGTGTATCTCATTTATTTAATTTGGTGGTGAAGGATGCAGCCAAGACAACTTTTGAGGTTGCTGGCTTCTTCAATATTGTTCAAGAATTGTAGTCGGGTTTTTTTTTTTCCTAACATCTCCTTATGGATGGAACATTTTAAAATCAAATGTAAACAAACTAACTATGCATTTTATTAGTGAAAGTTGAGTGAAAACAATAAAACCTTTAACATTGCAATTAAAGGAGATAATAAAATTTTAAATATGCTATTAAAAAATAACTGATATATTAAAGTTTTCAGTGAATTATTTGCTGGACAACACATCCACTTTTATATCAATTTGTTCCATTTTGATGTGGGATAATATCCTTACAAATGTTCATGTCGCAAGCAAACTGCTACAATTCCCCAAATCAACAATTGTGAATCTGTCAAATTAATAAACAAATTTATCATTTTCCTAAATACTCCCTCTCTCATCTAGATCTGATAAAGCCTTTAATAAATATATTTATGATGCTACAGCAATAGCGATTTATCTTGGTATTTTAACATAAAGTTTTCCAATTAAACGGCACTGTAAGAAAGTTATCAATTATGAATGTGGCCGCAGTAGCCTAGTGGACATGGTCACATACTTACGGCCGGTGGTTTTCGTCAGACGATAGTTCGAACCTTGATGCCACTAAAGACCCGCCGCGTAGCCGGGGCTGATGCACGTTTAATCCGTCGAGGCTTAAAGCTCTCCCGTTGGCGTGGTGTTGAAGTTAAGAGACAGGTGCTAGCTCGGGTGTTCTTGTAACTGACCGATAGAGAGAAAAGTACGAGGTCCGTCGCCAATAGCCCTCGTGTTGTTTCTAGTGCGACTTGAATAAAACCAATCGATTATGAATGCATTAATGATCAGACCGAAGATCCAAAATAATTATTTAAAAGTTGAATTTTACTTAACAGTAGTGGAAACCGCTTTAAATTCTATTCAAGAAAGGTTTATCTTTTTAAACGAATGTAACATTTAATTTTCTAACTGAATTCAGGAATATTTCCGAAGATTTAAAAAATCTGGCACAGATTTTGATATTTTCTTACAAGTCTTTAAAGGCGATTCAATGTCCAGGGACGTTAATGATATTACTGATCCTTTAAAATATTTGGAATTTATTGAAGAAAATAATTTAATTTCACCATTCCCCAATTTTTCTGTAGCCTAAACAATATTTTTAACCCTGCTAATCACAGATGTAACAAGAAAAAGAAGTTTCTCTATGCTAAAAATTATTAAATCTTACTTAAAATATTCATTGTGCCAAGAAAGATTGAGTAATTTAGGTTTAATTACTATAGAGAAATTTATCGGAAGAAATTGACTTAGATGGCATTATCGACAAGAATATTATTATCGAAACTGAGAAGCAACATGAAGGCTATTTGAGTCGGACCTCGTAATTTTGAGTCTCGGTCAAGTGACGATGACAACACCTGAGCTGTGCCTTCATCTCCAAACTCGCACGCCTACAGGAAGACTTAGGCCAGATTTAAGTGTACAGCCCCAATGCACGGCGAGTTTTTAACGGTATCAGGGCTCAATGAAAACAACGCAATTCCGCGAACATGACCATTAGGCTGCCACGGGATTATCGACGAACTTGCATGTAATTAGCTTATTGTAAACTATTTGGTATTAAAATGGAGTGCTGAAATATTTTGCAAAATTCCTACTTTTCCCATTCCAAAAAGTAAAAGGGGAAAAAAAAAAAGAGAGAATAAGTTGAACCCTTTGTGCTTCCTTAAGTTTCTTCAGTGGTGTTAAGAATTCCATCAGTAAGATTTATGAAGCCTTTAAAACGGTTAGCATTATAATATGTTTGTTAAAATATTTAACTCAAGCAATCGAAATTAAGGGATGATTCTTTATGAACACACTTTTTTAACACATTTTCTCATCTTCTTTTGCCGCGGTAGCCTAGTGGTCATGGTTTCGGATTCGTGGACGTCGGTTTTCGTTCGGTCCTTGGCCGCCAAAGACCCGCCGTGTAGCTGGGGCCCAAAGTCTTCCTGTTGGTGTGGTGTGGAAGTTAGGAGAGGGTGGTTTCAGCTCAGGTGTCATCCTCGTCACTTGACCGAGACTCAAAATTACGAGGTCCGTCGCCAATAGCCCTCGTGTTGCTTCTAGTGCGACGTTAATATAAACTGGACTCTTTACTTCTTTGGTACACTAGAACCAAGTAAATAATCTTTCACAAAGTCCTTAGTACTTGATCGAAAACGAGGAAATTATCTTATTTTATGTCCTCAATGGTATTTACACTCAAATTGTCTCTCATCAATCTCAACTATAGTGTCTTAGCTCCAATATTATGAGGGTCGTTCAATAAGTCATTAAGAAATTCCTAGAGAGGGTGCTTGCAGCATCAAAAATTGTTTGTTTTTAAAAAGTATCCTGACTCGCTAGACTGCTGTTTAAGTCTCAGTTACTCGCATTCGTGCTCAGGACGCCTTTCAAAAATTCGTAACTTTTCCTGCCAATAAAATCGCCTTCGGGCTTTCCAACGTTTTGACTTTTGCTTGATTTCCGATGCATAATGATGAATCCAGGTCTCATCGACGGTGATAACTCGATGCGGTGGCAATCAAACTTTGATTTGGCAGCAGATGACTACCGAATGAAAACTAACTTGAAATCAATGTCAAATTTGTTTCGGCTCTGTTTAACAAATAGCAGCAACCAATGGTAACAGCAGTTTACCCTATGATGCCATCTGTTTTCAAATACAAGTACTTTTTGAACCATCCTCGAACTAAAGTAATGTTAACTAATCGCATTATTTTAATTACATTTGTAGCCGTCATTGGATTAGCTTCAACAATTTTAGCGATTGTTAACGGTCAAGCATTTTCAAACCATATCTTAAATATTGATTCAGAAAGGATTCTGACAATCAAAAGAATTTTTTAAACTGCTTTGAAGAAACTTGTAATGCTTCAAGTGGATGAAGTGTTTCACTAACTATCTCATCAAGTGTTTCTTTCCCGAAATTTATTTTTGAAGAATTTTCAGCATCCTCATTTTAGTACTAAATAACTAATATTGCTCACATGTAACTCGAGAGTAAATGCTTGCTTTTCAAGTTGCTTCACTATTTGTTCCTATTCATATTTTGTTCTCCTAAAAATATCTTTCCCGTGTACGATGTGAAGAAATAGAACTTGTTAAATTTGTATTTGCGAGAATATGAGATGACGTCTTTTTCAAGATAATAAAGTATGTAATCAACAGTCGCTTATATTCCAAATTTTACTGACGAATTAAATGCTTGACCGATTCGTTGGATACACAAGTCCGACCTTTCTCTACTTACGAAGGAATTTTGTTTGACATTTTGGAAGTAAAGTTTTTAATACACTGGTTTTGAAAACAAGTGAATGTATTAAAGGGAGAAGGGCAGCTTCGCCACTTGAACTGCACCTGATAAAGATTGATTTGTTTTCTAGAAATATATACAGTTGTCTTTGTTTAAAATATATCCAACTGAAGCTTTATGTTGTAAATGGGCGAAATAATCCTCAAAAATATTTTCCAGCTTTGGTGAATAATATATATAGTGAGAGATACTTGATATTCTTTGAATTATTGTCATTTTACTGTATTTTGAATATGTTTGAGGCGACTCTTTTCAACATCACCTGAAGTTAAAGTGTCTTAATAACTAGTCCGACGGGGACTTCTTTTTTAGTCTAGTTGGTAAGAGGGCAACAAAAAACGACCGGTCAACTTTTTTTCGTTCCCGGTGGACTGGGGTTCAAAATGCCGCCGGTAAATAAAAAAAAATACTCCAACTCTTTTCCCCTCCACGGTGTCGGAAACAACGCCGAAGTGGTGACCTAGGACTTGAAGACTGGATAGCAGTACAGTCTAGAACTACTGGTTGCATATGCTTCCGATGCAAAACACATTCCACCGAGTGTCTAACTAAGACAACAGCACATAAATTACAACTAGTGATATTCCGATTACGACGCACTCGTCTACGAGACCTGCCATTCAACTCGAGAAAGCCGATGATGCCAAATGGAGATTGTTCCAAGTAAAACTCAATTCAATTGGAAGGGGATGAACACAAATTGCAGTATTGACTAGAAAAGCGATCTTTTTATTGTTAATTTCAGGTTGTTTCTCTTCGTATCATCACGATGACACTGAATGGGGAGTATGCAGCGGCTCTCTTCATCAACAACGCCAGAAGTTAAAACACTTTAATAACTCGCCCGATAGGGACGTTTCTTTTGTTCTGATTGATAAAAGCGACCGGTCAACTTCTCTTTGGAACCAATGGACCAAGGTTCGTTACGCCGCCAGGACTCCATGGTTAACTCCCTCCCTCAAAGGGGGAAGGGGTATTAATATGATAAAAACATTTTAATAAGTATAATTATAATATGATATGGTAATTTAATAAAAGCAAAGGATTCGTTAAAGTATCCTTCATATCTCGTAAAAATCTATACTTTAAGGATTTTTCAGAATTATTAACACTGAAAGAATTTATAAGCACTTATTATATCTAAATTAAATGCATAATTTTAAAATTCCCCTCCGGACCTTTATACAAGTTATCTATTTTCACACAATGTATACTTTAGATATTTATAACATCTGTAAGAGGGGTACACTGTACTCTTTGCAAGTGCTATAAATGAAGCATATGGTTCATATAAAAATTTAATTTAAATAACTTTCTACTTGATATTTGCAAATTAATTTCCATTGAGTTTTTTTAAGTTGTTCCTTCCCTTCTCAACTTTGATATTTTATCGAAGTAGGAAAAGCGATATTTTATATATGTATATAGTAAAAAGAATATATAGAAGAAGCGATTATAATAAAAGAATATATATATATTTATAATTATTCTTTTATTATTAAAACTTTATTTAAAAAATTGAGATGTTTAAATATCACTAGCGTAGAATTTGATATCATAATTCCCCGGATTTTACAGATATATCTAACTTTGACTTTTTTGGAAGGTGAAATGTAATACAAAGATTTTTGCATCTATTTTTTTCCAAGTCGCACAAGAGTATATAAGAGTGATACGCATCATGTGATTTCGTATCAAAATCATATGACTATAACGACCCAGAACTAAGAGTAAAAGAACTCATTCATCAAATTTCCACACCATACTACATGAAGTTCTTGAGTCCCAATTCTGCTTGATGAAAAATATTTTTTTTTCGCCTTCATGTAACATCCTATGGCTCGAGAAATTTGTTTGGAGTCATTGAATTCTGGTTCTTGTAAATACTTGCGTGTGAAATAATAGGTGTTCATACTCATGAATTTCAAAGTTCTCAAGAAGACTTTAAATAAGTTAGACACCAATTCGGGTTAAGTCCTTGTGATCTAAGAAGAAATAAGTTCAAGTCAAGAGATGCCCCGTGTGGTGACCGGGAATGACAGAATAGTCCCACTGTAGCTCATGCATGTCTTGAGAAGCTTCTAAAATGGGTAACCAGCGTCTGGGGGGGGGTATAGCCGGACACCCTGCCCCTGGGGATTATATCAGGGGCATGTCTTCTTTGGTAAGTATGGGCATCATAGCCCCGAGGCCCCTTTTCTTTCCTATGGGGTTCACTATCTACGGTAAACACGGGGGACGCACCCTCGGGTTACCCTAACGATCCTTCCCTATTTTCGATCCTCCTTCTTGTCAACTAATTTGTCTTTATTTTCAATTTTGTCATGTCTAGACCATTGTCAAATCTTTTTTGGCGCAGCATAACCTCATCTGGCTCTTGCACCAATAACCTTTACATACACTCAAGTCACGAGATTTAACAGCCATTCACATCTATTACAATTTGAAATGAGATTATTCCTCTTGGCAGAGGCTGGTTTGAGAATTAGAAGGTCGGAGGGGGTAAAAATTCTCAGACAGTAAAAAATAATGGGATTCGGGAGTATAACGGAGAAGGGGTTAGACCCAAAAACAAAATTTAAAAATTCAGCCACAAAATGGCAAGTCTTCGATGCGTTCTGAGTTAATATGGAGAGAGAAGTAAAAATTGACAGCTTATGCTATCTTTACCGTAGTTAAGTTTTAATTCTAGTACGTATATTTTTTTAAAAAACTTCACAAAATAACTTTCGTCAAAAGAGCAATATTTCTCATGTATTATATGGAGTCTTTACTTTACGGGTTGAAGATTTTTTTCGAAACGTGCCAAAATCGTCAAACTGAGCAATTAACATTCCAATGTGGTAGTCGCCCAATTGAAACTACATCATACGTCTACGTCTGTATTACAATTGCCAGGGACGTCTTAAGGCATGGGCCCAGGGCCTCGTCTCTTTCTTTATTCGCCTCAAAAAGATCCTGATCAGAGTAATTGTAATCATCAAATATTATTCCCTGAGATGAATAGTTGAAGACATTTACTTCTATATTAAAAATTTCTATTTACTATGTTTGCTGAAAATCAGGGGGAATATTAATTTTATTTCTAAAGCGAGATATATTCAATCTACGAATAAAAGTGCTGCTGTGGGAAGGGCAGTCACAGACATAACAGACAATCCTTGCAGTGATCTTTTATTTATTTGCACACATGAGTTAAGGATCATTCATGAATGGACAAGAAATACACTTAAATCCCAAACAGAAGTGACAAAAACACATTCCCTATTTTATGATAGACGTTAGGGTTAATAAAAAGAGGGTTGAAATGACCCTGAAGGAAATCACACTTTTTCGAAGAAACGAGTGGCCTACAGTTCTAAATCGGCAATTCCTTTCTTTAAATTTAATTTCTTTGAAACAGCAAAAATTAATTTTTTTTAAAATTTTTGAATTGTACTTCTTTGAGATTCAAAATAACCTGCAAATATTTATATCGTATGAAAAAAGTAAAATAATATGTAATTGTATTTGCTTTTTTTATAGAGAGAGTTATACAAATAATATCTAGTTTTAAAAAACTCTGCCCTTTTTGTGTAAATTTTCTCTCTACCTCTGAACAACATGAAAGAATCTCTTAACAATTTATAAAATTATATATAAATATTTCAAAATGGATTTTTTAGAATATTTTTATATTGATTAATAAGCATAAGGGCGCGCTTCTTTCATTTTGTATGCACTATATCATCCAATAGAATTTTCGTTGTGTATTATAATTCAGAGAAATATTTTTATTTGTTTCTATTACGGAAAGCGTTATTTTACACGTTTAAAAACTCAAATGACTATCTTTTTTATTATTATTGAAACCCAAATAAAAAAGTACATTTATAAAACGAATATATTATATTGCTACAGATTGTAGTGATGTAGTATAAATGTAGAAAAAAAAATCATGTAACAAGAATCCCTGAGAACGATTTGATAATTAGATAAACAAATGTCAATACAATAATGTTTTAAAAGTAAACATCAAAAATGGGGAAAATCTCGTCCAACACAGTACAAAATAAAAGATTTTTAGTGTATAAGACCCCTCACTAGAAATATTCAATTTGCGTGTGTATGTTTAATCAGATTTTCCTACAGAAAATTGAAATTTATTATATATATTTTAATTAAATGCACCTTTTTTATTTACAAACTAGTTAGAGAGTTTTCTCCTTTTTTTCTTAAACAGAACAAAAAAAAAAGAGAGAGAGAGAGAGAGAAATGTTATACATAGTTAACTATGTGCTTTACGTGAAATATGGCATAATGATTTTTAGAATACAGTACTTATTTATTTTTAATAACAAAATAACAATTCTTTTTTGAATAATTCGTCCAAAACGCGCGTGTTATTTAAAAATATCTGTTAGTTATTTTTAGGATATTAATAAAAGGGAAGCCATCATTTACTAAATTATTCATAATTTTCTGTATATCATCTTGTACCGGTTCGAAATTGGATTCTAAGCTATAACTGGTCATTTATTTTTAATAACTGAACATTTTATTTTAAAACTTCATTCATGCTCCAGTTAGTATTGATATAAAACCTTTTAGGCTCCCGTCGACACGACATCAAGAAATCCCAAGCGTAATATTAATCCTATGGAGTTTCGTACTTTTCTATTTACATCTAGGGTATTGTTTTTAATTGTTTGGAATAAAATGCATTCGAAAGAGCGAAAAAAAAAATGTTTCTCTAGTTTTCGATTTCTTAAAAATATTTGCAAATATATTTAAATATTTTCATGAGCATGGATTGCTTAGTTAATGGTGAATTACAGGCAGTGGATACTCGACTTTCTGCTCAAAGGGAATGAATTAGAAGCTACTTTGTTTAAAACTATTCTTTGGAATAACCTTTTGAGACGTATTGACAAAGTAAATCTATTTCTCCAGAGTAAAAATATGGATTTGTCGATAGGAATAAAGTTGTTAAAATCGTTAATGATATATGTGTGTGTGAGTGAGTGTGTGTGTGTGTGTAAACCAAAAGAGACTCTTTTGACTGTTATGAATCAAAAGACAAGGAAGCGTCCTTTTTAAAGAAGTATAAAAGTGTTCACAAGCGTGTAAGACAACGCAGTATTAGGGTAACTTTCCTTGATGGAAATAGAGACACCAGCACAATGTTTGAAAAGAGCCACAACCAGAAATTTAAAATAGAACCCTTTTTACCAATACTTCTCTAATTTACAATATACAAACGTTTAATAAAAATATTAGGAACTTTTTGAAATGTTTGGATTTTTTGAAAATAATTCTGATTTGGATGAGACAGAAATTAAAAATAGTATGCGAGAAAATATCAAATTTTTCGATAAAGACATTAATGGAGAGGAACTGAACTTGGAATGTTAACATTTCAAGTCATATATGATCACTGATGGCAAAACGCTGAAGAAAAAAGCAAAGAGAAGAAATGGGGGGAAATATATAATCATACTAATAGAGATGAAAATGAAGAACAGTTGTTGGATGAGGGAACTGGAATTAGGATCATCACACTCTATACATACAAATATAATGAAAGATTATTTATAGTGTTTTTTACAATACTGAAATAATTATGAGAATTTTCTTATCAATGATAATTACTAACGCGAGTATTGAGCGTTCATTTTCAAAACTTAAACTGGTCAAAAACGGATTGAGAAATTGTATGACTCAATCCCGTTTGAATAATTTAAGCTTGATAAATATTGAAAATAAAATATTATTAACAAGTGATTTTGAAAAACTAATTAATGATTTTGCAAATTTAAAATGTAGAAAACGATTATTCACATAAAACCTCGTTTTACTATGGATTGCTTTTATTGATCTGTACATGTATATACACCAAATAATATTAAAGGGTCGCAGGTAGGGTCAATTTTGCATAAGGGCCCAGGGTCTCAAGAAGTTTTAAGACGTCCCTGACAATTGGATGGAATTATTTTGAGAAATAAAAAATGACCAGTAACAATTTCATTTAAAAAAGTATGGCTTGTTTAAAACAAACTCTAGAAATTACTATTTATCAAAATCCAACCAGTATATATTTACTCCAGGCCTTATCTTATACCACATTGCAAAGCAAAATATCCAAGGTAGAAAAATATTGTCTTAGATTGTTTGTATTAATCAACATTAAATCAAGCTTTCAGAGGAATACGTTAATTATTTAGAAATAGAAAGAAAGATAGAGAATGTAAAATGAAGTTTCTCAGAGTCATGTTCAGTCTCTTTGTCTTAATACAACATTAAATGTTTTTATTTTTTCTTAGTGTAGACTTCCAGCACAATCATCCCCTTTCGTTCCTCTTAACAAAACTGCAATATCTGCTGTGGGGGTCTCTATTATTTGCTGTGGCATTTTGCGAAACGGTTAGCAACGACGCATTAATTTAACTATGCCACGATGTATGGCGTTGCATTTTGTGCATATTTCTGAAATACAAATTTTTTTAATAATGTGATTTGAAACTCCGATCTCTCCAGTACTTATTTAACCAAGCTATGAATTTAGATATCAATTCATTTAATAATTAATAAAGCCAAATGGCCGTATGGGGGAGAGATGTTCTGATCATGGATGATAATTAAATAGATTGAATAACAAATTACTCACTGAGAAGACCACTCTTTAGAGCATTCCTTAAATTTATTGAAGTAAATAGAATTAAAGCTCACGATTTCATATCTGAAATTTAGTTATCTGAGAGATAAGATACGTAGAGCTTGATAGATAGTGGTTTGAGTAGCGTTACATATTGTGGGGGTTGTGAATGTGTATGTGTGCGCGTGTGAAGAATCTCCTCGGAGAAGTGTACTGAAATAATTTGTGTATGCCAATTTTGATGAGGATCTTATTTAAAGGCGTCGTTTGAAGAGATAAGGGATGCCACAAAAACCAAGAGCCCTTTCCTCCCAAATGGGCCAATAATATTCCCGAGCATTTAGTGCACAATGACCCTCTAGGGTCTTTCATCTGTACATTCAAAGAGTTTAAGAGGAACGATCCAATATTAAAATGTTATGTTTTATGATCATGGGAATCACCCTCAAATGGAAGAAATAAAAGAAAAATAGGTGATAAGACATTAGGATTTATACAGATATTTTATTTATATGTAACACCTAGATTCAGATGCTGATGTGGAATAACAATTTTATTCCCCCCCCCCCCCCATAAAATGGGGTAGACGTTGCCTCCTTTAATCGACGCCAGTGTCTCACGTTGATGTTTCATGAAAGTATTATTCAAATTCCACTGATCTTGAAATTTATGACTAACCTTATACCAGTATCACCAACCACAAAACTCGTAACTGAAATCTTCGGGCTTCTGCAGCCTTGTAAAGGACTTACAGTCGAGTAGAAGTAATACGAGTAATTGTTGGAAAAAAAAAATCCAAACAATCCCAAACTCTTTTCTAGAACTATCACATGAATAGCAAAAATATTACTGGACTCATTTCTATCAGGTAAATGGGTATAATATTAGAGACTCTCCTAGAGTTGTAAATTATACTAAGGGAAGGAAGAGACAGTACAAATGATTAATTACCAGGGTCTGATTATCTTAAAATTCTTTTGAGTATTGACTAAGCAGATTTCTTAAAATTCACTTTAAGTCACTACCAAAATTCGCAGTATCTTTATCTAGCTGTATTAAATTTAAGTAGCCTTAAATCATTGCGTGGAATGATGTAAATCTGTAAATTATGATTTACCAATGGAATTTCTTTACGTTGAAACCTTGGTTAGAAATTTTTGTTAGAACTTATTTCGGAACTTTAAGGCGAATCTAATTTTCAAAAAATACCCCTTCAACCCCTCTAAGTAAAGATTCCCCAATTTTAATGTGATTTCAAAACAAAACAGAGAAAATCTTTAAAGTTTAGAACCCTCATTTTACTTAAGGATGACTCTGGACCCTTAACGTTTTATTTTATCATGGATTCAATCAGCAAGGTTAACTTCATTTCAGTTCACACCGTCAAATTTTTTAAAAGCTGCTTATCAAAAACGTAAACAAATAGAGTGAAGGTATTGAAAATTGCATCACGTTATTTTAAAAAATGGATGATGCCGGCGATGTTGATGATGGTTATGTACCAGATGTTCCAGTTGAAGAATTCACAGCAGAAGAATTGCAGATACCAGAAGTAAAGTATGAATGTATGTCTGCGAAATGTTTTACTTTTCTCAATCGAGTAAAATTTGTATGTGTTCATGAGGTTTAACTCAACACTTGAAATGTTGGTTTGCCAACATTCAGCATCTGCTTTTGAATTTATTAAATTACTTTTCAATCTGTAATTAATGTATTCATACAAGAAGGCAGAAAATTTTCACGCAGGAAAATCCAAATTATTTACTGTATAAAAACCTCAAATGAAAACAATAAATCAGAAATCGAATTTTATTGTAAGGAATAATACTTTCTACATGAAAATGCGGAACCCTATCGATAATCCGGTTCATATTGTACTAAATCACTGCCGGATTACTGAAAAATCACTAAAAATAACGCATTTAAACCATGAAAGCTACTTAATATTGTTTAAAAAGAAATACAATTCACACAAATGAAGTGTCAAACACACGAAATAATTAAAACTTCAAAAATGTACTATTTCATGTTGATAGCTTACAATATTCCATAAAAGAGAAGGCATAAAATAATTTTGTATGGCATGTAAGTTTATATATAAATGCCAGATTTCTGAGAGGACCAGAAAAGTGAAATGCCAAATTATAAGAGTACTGTACTGAAAATATGAATGTGAGCAAAACATCCATCACTCATATGGTTTAGGCTATTGAGATACTTTGAGTTCAAGACAGAAAAGACAAAATAAATATCTCTGTTCTTACAATTTATCAGAAAATAACATTAACAAATAATTGAGCAAGAAAATTAAGACTATTCTGCGAACAAAAACCAATATTAGTGTAAATTCTGAAATGTAAAGTCATTGCAGAATAAGTAGATTAAAATATTTTGAAAAATTTTGGATGCAAATTGGGAATAGAGTGTCCACTAGGAATTTGGCAACTTTTGGAAGCGTTGGTGACTTTTAGAAGTGATAATTGGCGATTTAGGTCATTGGCGTGACTTAAGCATACCAATGCTTAAGTCACGCACGTTTGACGACCTATCCGGGAAGTTGCCAATTTCCTAGTGGACACCCTATTCCCGATTTGTACAAAATTTTGGTCTGGAAAAGCAAAATTATCATGGTTTCATCATTCATAGATTGCCTTAAACTTAAGCCAGGTTATTTTTCAAGTTAAATTGAACTATAAAACAAGTTCTACGTCTATAAGAGATTTATGTAATTTGTAAATTAAAAGATATTCAAAATTCATATGAAGTTTTAGGGTAACACGTCTGTTAAACACTTGATTTTTCTGACTAGGTAATAAATTGAAACTTGGAGAATATATTTATGGATCTTATAAGGTCTATTACTGAATGAAAACATTATTATTATTTTTTTAATTTTTATTCTATGGATCCTTTTACTTCTAAGGTGAAAGTCAGGAAATAATTTGCTAATAAGTTTTAACCCACAAATCCCTTCAAGAATAATATTTGAAAATCAATATTCTATCCTGAAATTTTCTGATAGAATGATGATTCTAATAACTTTCAATTCCCTATGAATTTAAATAGTTATCTTTGCAATATATAGTCATTCTAATTTTATATGAAAATATCTGTAATTTCTGCTTTTCATGATAATGACAGGTAATGCTACTGTAAGTTATTGGGAATATATATGAGAGTATGGAAGGAAATACATTATTGGTTAGTTTTATTGATAATGAATAGATTTTTTTCTTTATCCAGTGTTATGGATACTAGTTTCAGATCTCTTGCTTTTTTTTTTAAATAATAAGTAACATATTAACACAAAAGACTTATTTTTAGGTATAAAGAGCTAACAGGTGGAACTGACCAAGTATCTCAATAATAAAACAAATGCTGAGTTTGTTAAGAAAAAATAGTAACAGAATTTTTCAAAGCAAATGTTATGAACTATGTAACGATTTACAATTCTCTTTTATAATTATTATTATTTTCTGTTGTGTGGAATTATAGTTATTTGCTATATTCATATATTTTTTATATCAATGGAAATGTTGAATTTTTTTTTGATAGTTTATTCATTCTTAATTATTGTATATAATTTTATAAGAAATATGCCATTCATTTAAAATTATTTCTGTCAAAATTTTAATTTGAGGTTTTGTCTCAAACTCAGACCCAAGATTAATGACAGTTATGGAAAATGAACTTTTCATGTGAAATGATAAATGTTCATGAACTTTTGCAAAAAATTATCTACCGTAAAATCTTGACCATAATACACACTTTTTTTTCCACATTTTTGTCTGTAAAAATGAGGGTGAGTATTATACTAATGTAAAAATTTTTAAAAAGTTTTTAAACATCAAACAACTAATATGCAGCAGCTGTAAGAGATTGTTATAACATGTGTGCTGTGCAGGTGTTCTTTTACACAAACGAGAATTTACGATACATGTCGCACAAGCGCACGTGTTGCATATTATGATTGTGATGCACCAACTATAGATAAGACATGTTCTAGTGACAGTGATTAAAACTGATTATTTGACAATATATATATTTTTTGTATTGAAATTTAAATTTTTTCTATTGAATTAGATGTTTTCATTTCTTTTTATTAAAAAATTTCAATTATGTCAATAAATACTTGTTCAATTTTTAAATAAAATATTGAAAAGTTATGAGTGCATATTATTCTAATTTTTTCTGAAAAATTAGTGCCAAATCAAGCATGTGTATTATACATGTGTGGGTATTATAGTCAAGATTTTATGGAACATATTAGAATTTTAAGGAAAATGCTTATCTACAACGTCATGTGAAAGTGAACAATTTATAAAGATATGTATCTACTTCATAATCATGATTTGTATTTTTTTTATTTTTTTTTATTGCAGCTGTACCCTTGGATTAAACTAAAGTAGATGAAAAACCCAGTAAAACTTTTTTTTAAAAAAAATTCACCTAACGTAAGATTTTTGGGTACTTTTCCATTTCGCCGGTGCAAATCTCACCAAGCAGACTTTATTGGCAACAACACATAGTATATACATATTATCTTTGGCATCGGTTGTATCACTTTTGGTGACTTTATTGCTTGTGCTGATGAAATGGAAAAGTACTGATTTTTGTTTAAAATAATTTCCACTTCTGTAAACAAATATTTATGAAAAAAGTTGCCACATTTGTCAATTTATCTAAAACAAATATTTTTTCCATCACAAAGGGTGTGGAATATAACACATTCCACCATTTAAATTTATTTTATGTATTACTTCAATACTTAGTATTTATTTCAATATTCCATTAAAAAAAATTTCTTCATGTGATTAATAATATAGTATTTCATTTATATTCTTTCTAAATTATGAACTAATAAAATGTTTCATTTGTCAATCATTATTTTTGTATTATATATATTTTTTAGCTTTCCACTTCCTTACCGAAATAAAGATATATTTAAGATACTAGTTTTAAATTTAGCTGTTTTTGAATTATTTTTTAATTTTAATTTTGGACCAAAATTATTCTAATAATATGTTTGTTTCATTTTTAGATTTAGATCATCCTGCAGATGTTCAGTAAGTTTTGAATTTTGAAATCTTATTATAAAGTTTTATTTGATTTGATTTTACATATTTATATTGTATTATCATATCAGAATTCGTTCAATATTAAAAAACTACCAACAAAATTTAAAAGATTGTGATGTTACGTATAAAAGATAAAATTTTATTCACATTATGTTTTAATTCTAATTTTTTTAGATAAACCTAGTTATTTTTTAAAATTATAATTAAAATAATTTATTTTCCTTTTAATAAATGTCCTTTATTATTTTTAATAAAATTGTTTTTTGATCCAGTAATTGTGCATAGTTGAATGATGCAAAAATTATATATATTGCCTGTTTGACTATTAATTGCTGTAATACATTTCCAGTATCTTTAAAAAATCATTTCACATAATAATAAGTATTATTTTATGAGTAATTTTAGTTACATTTATAATAACTTATTAGAAATTTTTAAAATTAACTATTATCAAAGCAGATGTCATTCTTGAGAAGCTTTGCTGATATCCTGCCCTCTCCATTGGATATATTTGTACTAGTGTGTTCAATGCATTTGCATGAAATTCCTAACTGATATAAAAAAAACTAAATTACTAAATATGGAAAAAATTAAATTATTTATATGCAAAAATAAATACAAAGGTTGGCAAGGTAAGACTTAAATTAAAGAAACAATAGAATGAAGCCTTTCCAGGAAAACCCTTTTAGAATAAATCCTGATTATAAGAATTAAAAAAAAATGTTTTATTTTAAAATAAACTTTTTAAATACATGCAAAAGAAATTTTTATTTTGTTTTGTGCATCTTTATGTTTATATGAATGTATTTCCTTATGTAATTTGTATTTGTTGAATTAATGTTTTTGTAATTCTTTTTTTATTTTTAGGCTGCATTCTTGTATCCTTTTTACTTAATTTATAATACTTGATTTTTATTTATTTTGCTTCTATTTGTTCATCATTTTAATATGTTTTCTCTTTTTTTTTTATGTGAGGGAGGGGTATGCGCAGAAAAGTGAAATGTATTCATTTTCTATGTAATTTTATTTAATGTTTTTTTTTTAAATTTTTTCTGTAGCTATTTAATAAAAAATGCATGAAACAATATTTTCGTCAGTGTTGAAGGAACTAATTTTAATAAAACTATATTTTCAAACTTTTTGTGGAATTAATCTGCAATCGTGTAATCCTTATGATTTTTTGTAATTAATTTTTGTGTACAGAATTTATTATTTTCAGATCTAGTCATTCAAGTGCATTAAAATAATGGAAGAGTTAAACAATTTTTAAACTGTGATAAGTGGTTAGTCACAAGTAAGTTTATACATTTAACTTGTTTGGAATTTGTAAAGGCTGGGTGAGAACAATTATGATTAAAATCAGATTTCTGGAATATACTTTGAAAACTTTTGGTTAGAAATGTCATTTCCTTTGAATGTTAAAATGAAAAATTATAGTTCCTTCAAATTTTTATACCTAAATATTGATTTTTCAGTGCATTTCAAACAATTTTTTATTTTAAAAATATACTGATGATGATTTTTAATGAGTATCACAACAATCAAATAGTAGCAAATGCCAGTCTGGTGTACTCAATTTGATATGGAAGTCTTGAAATTTTTTTTAAAATTGAAACAAACATATAAAAAATGTGTTAAAATACATATGAATTTAAAAAAATAGGAATGAAAGGAATGGGAATGGAAAGTGGATAGGAAAGTGAATGAATTATTTACAATGAGGATGAGATTTTTTAAGAGATTTTAAAACTTTTTTTTTACTTAATCTTATTGTAAGATAAGATTATGTCATTTTTAATATCATTTTAACCCCTTCCCCTCAATGCATTGGATAGACTCTACCTGATGTAGATGTTCAATCCTCAAAAAGAGGAGAGTATTATTTTATATGATTTTATAGAATTTTTTTTATTATTGTAAAATTACAATAGATTTCATATTATTTGTACTTTCTTGATGATATTTTAATGAATATAAAATTAAGTATGTGGTTAACAAGAAGTACAAAAGATGGAATCAGCATCCAAAAATGTTAATGATTTGTTTTTGACCTTGTTTCAATATCACTTATGAAAAGTTTATTTGATGTGAAAAATTAGATAAAATTAATTTTCAAGAAGTAAGTGAGAAACTTAAGATTTTATAAGTTTCTCACTTACATCTTGAAAAATAGGAACTTGTTGGCAAGAAACTCCAATGATAGCTTTCTCGAAGGAGTGGATTAAGTGATGAACGATCTTACCCGTAAAGAATTTATATTCAATTTATAAAAATGATCCAAGAAAAAGTACAAAGTTTTTAATCGCATGCTATTCAATAAAGTTTCATTTATTTTTAACTTATAAAATCTTAAAGTTGAAATATTCAAGTTATGATCAAATTTTTATGTATATTATTAAAGTATTTAAAAGTGAGAGAATAATAAAAAATTACTCCAATTAAAATTTAAAAGTCGGAAATTAATCTTTTTTTTTTTTTTTTTTTTTCCATTATTTATTTTGCATTTTGGTAGAAAAGGTTTTTGTTGTTATTGGAACTCTTATGCATCTATTAACATATAATTTAATATCCTTTATCATTACTTTGCATTTCATTTTACTAATTAAAAAAATCTAAAAAGGTCAAACTTTAATACCGTCATTGCAGAATGCCTTTTAAATGGAAAATAAAATGGATTGAAAAAACTATAATTTTCTTTAAATTTTTTGAAATCGGGAAAAATACTGGCTTACCAAAAGATTCTTGCCAACTCACTGATTTTTCTATGAATAATTCAAATGCAGATGAGTATTTTTGTAGTTTAATTTTTGATTAATTTTAATCCATTTTATAGGTACTAATTTTAAACCATATTTTATAGGTACTATTTTAAGAGCTATTGATAACAGAGTAAAAATCAATAAATAAAACTTTTGTAAACACTCATTTATAACATGAAATGTAAATTGAAACTAACAATTTTATAACACAGAAAGATGTGTATTTTATAATAACTTTTAACACAAACCTATGAGTTTCTACTCTTCTCATAAATATTCCTGAGTCTATTTATGAAAATTAATTTTAATTAAAAGAAATGTTTGTTACTATTTAAAAATGTAAATTTCTTAGCTTTGATGGTTTTAGGGGGTGATACACTTGAAGAAGCTTTTGAACAAGTAAGTAGACATGTTTAAGTATTTGAAATGTACAGTAAAATTCCAATTATCCAGATTAATAAAGACGAAATTCGATCTGGATAATTGAACATCTAGATAATGGGATAATTTATTTTAAAAAGTTATTTCTCAGAAAAAAAAATTAGCGTATGACATATTCATTTAATGACTACAAAAACAATTTTGCTTACATTTTATACATTTACAAATTATATTAAAATATCGCAGCTTTAACATATCAATTAAAGTCAATTGCTTCGAAATCTTTGCAGCCAAGTCTCACATCCATTTGATGATGAGTAGCTATAAAGGGTCACATTTTGGCTACCAATCCTTCCATTTTTGTGCTGTGTTATGTTTTCGTCCCACATCAGATTCTGAAGCAATAAGCTGTTCTCTTGCATGTTGAATAAGTTCTTTGTCACTTAGATTTTGGAAACCAGGGTCTAAAGAATCACACTCCAACCTTTTGCCTATATCTTCTGCACTACAGAATATCCAGGAATCTTCACTTTGATGTTTCATTTGTCCTCAATTGACAATTGATCCTTTTCTTCTGTCTCTTCTTAATGTTTATCATACCCCCTCCCCTGTTTCCCCCTTTTTCTTTTTTCATTTTCTTTTATCTTTCTGTATTCTCTTCCTTAACTGAAATGCCTTTCAGCTTGTTCCAAGCTCTTCTTAATGGAGTTGACCTTATTGCAATCCACACTTTCACCATCATCATTCATTACATTGAATTTTTTTTAATGAATCGTGGGATGAGCCTCATTTTTGCCTTATTGGAGCACCTTTGATCTTTCAAAAGTTTCCTTAACAGTTGTCTTCTGTAACAGAGCTTCATATATTCCATAATTGATTGGTTCATTGCCTGCAACAAATTCTTTAAATTTGGTGGTAAGATGAATGTTTTGAAATGCCCATATGCATATTTCTTTTTTTCCCCTCTTCTTAAAGTAATGCAGATAATTGGAGTTCTGCTGTATATTTTAAAGAAAGTTAACATTTAAAGTATAAAAAAAAAATTAGTGTCAAATGTTTTTTAAAATTTCTTTGAAACTATTGATTTATTAATCAAATCCTAAGTAACTAAGTAAATGTTGCTTATAATTAATACAATTCCTTAAAAATTTTAAATGAAATTGTAAATTAATTCTAATAGTAAATAAATTTTTAGTATATTAACTGTTGGAATTTTATTTATTATATATGCAATAATGTTCATCTTGGGATGAACATTATTGCATATAAAACAAGAATGAGAATGTTAATAATAATAATAAATATGTGACTTACAGGTAGCTGTATCAATGTTTGGGTATATGACTGAAATTGATAAAGTTGATATTTTGATGTCTCAAGATATAGAAGCTGAAGGTAAGTTATGATTTAAATTTCCAGTATTTTTGTTTAATAATTATTTGCAGATCCTCTTTATTTTTATTTTTTTTATTAATGTGTATTTTCTTGCAATTGTTGATATTATACATAATGTCCAATAAATATAAATTTCAAATATGTAATATATATTGAAAAATTCATTGCTAAATTTAGGTTTTTGAATTTATAGAGATTTATGCTAAAATGAATAAAAATAAAGAGTAATCAAAGTTTAAATTAAGCTTTTTGATTTTATGATATTACTTTGATACAATACTATGTATATTCTGAACATTTCATAAACACTTGCATTCATTAATATTTTGATGCATCCCAATTATTTCTCTCAAATTTTTCCAATTTTATAATTTTTTTCAAAACTTAATAAAATACAATTACAAATTGTTTTTTAAATGTCTAAAAATAAATTATACTCCTTTTTATATATATAAGAAGAGTTTAATTTACTATAAAAAATGAACCTTTGAAGTGATTGTACTTTTAATATAGAGAGTGTTAAAATTTAATGCAGATATTTAGGTTACTTTTTGTTTATTTGGGTGCAAGCAATAAACTGCCAAATATTATTCCAATCTCCAACAAATATTGTAACCATCTGCCACTAATCTCCAGTTTTGGTATACTAACATTCAATGTCAATTGTTATTTTGACATATGTAAAGTTTTATCAGAAAAAAAATTTGTGAATTACATTCAATGGAAGTACAAATAGTATTATTTCTTCAAAAAAAGGAAATTTTCTCTTTACTTTAACAACTTGTTTGAATAATTGTGAAATATGATAACAGTTGGTATTTCATTTTCAAATATTTTCTATATGTGGTATTATTTCTCAATAAAGCAGTTTTCTTCTTTGTATTTTAAATAAAATTGATGCAAATTATTTTTATGGGATGGCATATTTCACAATGAAACATTAATTTATGTTTAATAAATTAGACAAAGTAAATGAAAGCTATTTTTATTTTATTTCTTAAAGATTGCACTTTGCAACATTTGACATTTCAAAAGAAAAGTGGCCATATATAGTAATATTATACAAATAATCTGAAATTAATAAGTCTATCATCTATTAAAAGCTTGATAATTGAAATTTTAGAAAAGTAATATTGAAATGAGTATAGTAATTAATATTAATTATGCAAGAATGTGAGATTTTATGTGGTGTTTTCAATTTTATTTCAATTTAAGTATTTGCCTTCTTAAAGCTCTATATTAATTTTATTTAATAAAAATCCTTATCTTTTGCCTCTTAACAGGTGTAAAATGAAAATTTAATTTATTCAAAAGCAATGAGTAAACCAGATGTGATAAATTCTTTTATAATCTGAAATATTTGTGTTTGTTATCTTCTTATTTTAATGTGAGCAATTTAGTTAACATGTAAATTGCCACATGAAGCAAGTGTGTCTCACAGGTAATATTCAGGACGTATCAATAATGTATGCTTCATGTGAATAAGTAATTTTTAATTACTCGTTATATGAATTTGATTATGGGAATTAGCTTGTTAGTACTAAATGATAAATGCCATTTAATACATAATTATTTTTTACAAGAGAAATAATAATGAATGAATTGTTTGTATGTGTATGTGTGTGAAATTTTTCTGAATGTATTTTGCATGAAATAGATTTCCTTTTTTCTAACATTAAGTTTTTTTTTACTTCAACTTTTCTGTTCTGTTTTTTTTTTTTCCCCTAATGAGTTAACTGTTTTTATTCTTTTTGAATTTATTTCTGTGTTTTTTGAAAGTGCATGTGAAATTCTTAACAAATTAATCTGAAAATGAGAAAACAAATGAAGAGAATTAAAATCATTCAGATGCATCAAAAAGCAGAATATGTTCTCAATTACTATTACTTCTTGCCAGCTTGATGGATCTGAGTAAGTAAAACTGCATATTGCTCTTTTTTCTTAGAAAGATGTTCTTCATTTAAGGTATCAGATGAAAAATTATTTTGAGTCTGTAACCTCTTGATTGAAAGTATTTCTAAGTCTCTACTTTAGTTTAGTTAGATTAATTAAATTAGATGTTTCTAAATATTATTTAAAATTTTAAATTTTCTTTTCAAATGATAGATAAGGAATGACATTTGTTTAGTATAAAGGGAGTGTGTGGAATTATTTTTCATTGTTTTATTCTGTCTTTCAAACTATATATATATATTTTTAAAGTCAGTGTAACAGTAAATATTAAGTAAGTATGGTACAATTTTAACAAATATGCAATAACAACTGCTGGAAATATGATTCCATTACTCTTACGTTAAATTATTAGTGAATTAAGACTGATTTTCAAGGAATTAATGCAACTTGGGTGCATATTGTTAAAGTCTATAATACCATAAAATATAAAAAAATTTTATACAATAAATTTAAATAATGATAAATGAAATAGATCTATTATAATTACTATGGAAAAGATTATCAAGTTTCATGAGATAGTATTACTTAATTTTCGTCTCCCCCCACCCCCCGTTTTAAATCTATTACATTCTCTTCTGAAATAAGTAATACAAGTATGTTTAACTTTAATGTGACAATCATATTTTTAAAAAAATGCAAAAACATATTTGTAAGACTGAATGCAATATGATTTAAATTTGCATATGTGTGTGATTAGAAATGTTATTACCCATTACTCATTCTGTACTAATTTCATTATATTTATGAAAACAAATTGGAAAAATTTTGAAAAGGAGATTTTGAACTATACTCATAATTTATAATTACTTGAAAGTTCTTAGTACAAATATATTTATTAAAAATAAATGGAATTTATTTAAATAGTTTTAAAAGAAGTTTTATATTTATTTTATGTAGTTTCAGAGTTCAATTATGAAATGGAAGTCATAACTATTAGTAAAGTTCATTTAAAATAGCATGTGTATTCTGTAAACATAGTAAATTTTTTTTTTCAGAAATTGTTTTGTTTTATTGTTTATTATCATATTTGTTATAATTTCAATGAATTTACTTAAGTAAAAATTAATGAATAAGCTTAAATTCATGAAACAAATTACTGTAAGTATTCAATAATGAATTAAAGTAATTTTAATAATTATAGGTCATGATATGCTTTCTCTTTTATTCCATTTTCTTGATGAATTCCTGTATGTCTTCAGCGCTGAACCTTATTTCATTGCAAGGGTAAAATGTTGATTTTGTTATTTATTTTTTGATGGTATTTTCCATTAAAAAATAAGAATTTATAAAATATCTTTTTTCTTTTAGATCTTATTAAACATTTTGGTCAAGTTTTATACTTATATGAAATTATATATGTATGTGTGTGTGCAATAAGTAAAATTTATTTCACTTAATTATGCTTAATCTCAAGCCTTATAAATGTAAAACTACTTATTGCTTTTACTTTTCACTATTGTAATTTCCTCTTTAAGAATCATGCATTATGGGTATTATAAAGTTCCTGAACTCCATTTTTATCACTGTATCATCATCAAAATTTAAGGGGTATTTCCCCCCCCCCCCCCATAGAATATAAAAGAGTTCAACTTGATCTAATGTTCTATTTCTATGTTAAACTTGCTAAATGTTAACAATGCTCACACACAACCTTGTGCATTGAACTTTCATCGTGACTTGGACGATATTAATCAGTAAAATGCTCCAAAATCATTGAATGAGCATCAATACTAATTACCAGCAAATGACTCCTTTCATCTACAAATAATTACAAGCAATAGCATCATCAAGATATTATATATATATATAATTCATCATTTAATTCAGTTTTCTGGTTCCACAGAAATTTCATATTAAACGTTATACGTGATTCATATTACGTATAAATAAAATTGTTAGGTTCTGAAGCCTTTTTTTTTTAATTACAAATTATTATAGGCAGTAGAAATTTAAAAAATATTAAATTAGATAATTCATGTAACTTACAAAAATATTTATAAAACTTATTGTGAAATTATAAAAATTAAAAAATTGTATATACTTGCATGTAATTTCACATGTGTATTATGAATAAAATAGTAAGCATTTTTTTCTTTGCTGCATTCATGATTAAAATGTAATATGTGGGTTTTATTTAACTGTGATTAAAATGTCTTAATTGTTGAAAATCTCTTCATCACTTGAAAAATTATCATGATGTTCAATTTGAGTTTTGATTAAACTTATTATACGGTGCTGAAACAATATCCAATTGCAAAAATCTAAGAAGAAAATATGATTCAAAATGTATCAGTAATGAAATATATATATATATGCATTTATGTGTTAAAAACAGTTCTTCAGGTATAAATTTAAGATAATTTACATTCCTTTTTAAATTGAAACTGTGTTGTATTTGTTTAATTGTCTTGTTGTAATGTATATAAAATATATGTATGCATAAACCTTTTTTGATTAGTTAAAAAAAAAAATTTAATGTCAGTTATAATAATCAGAAATATTTCTTATTATAATTGCAGGAATTGTTTTAAATTTTTTCAAATGGGGAAAAGTCGTGGAAAGAATAATGTGTGTACAAAATCTAATGTGTGTGTAATATTATGTAATGTGTGCTGAATTTCTGAATAATTTTTTTTTCATTATGTATAAATCATGAAAATAAATATTATAAATTATAATCAGCAATTTTTATGATATAAAAACTAATATAGATGTAATAGAATTTTCAAAATGAAAAGGCTGGAAAATGTGAGATTTTTCAAAACCTTGAATATGGGAAATTTAGTGAGGTATTCATTGAAAAAGAGTTAATTCTATATTTTTTTTAATGGATACATTTTTATGAAATTTATAATTCAAATAAAGAATTTCCTGTTTTTTTGTAATGAAAAAAAAATCTATGTGATGTTTATTGGTTCTATCTTCTTTTAATTACTTACAATGCTTTTATTATTATTTTTATTACTTTTTTTAGAAAGTTAAAATCTTAAGCTTTGATCGAGAAAATTTCAAGATAAAAGCCAGAGGGTAAGTTTATGTTATATCTTTCTCAATACTCAAGAAATCATTTTATTCATATATGTATGCTGTTCAACTTTAGGGATATTTTTTTATGATGTTTAAATAAAAGTTTTTCTGTTGATTATTCTTTCAAAACTCTTAAATCAACTAATTCATATACCATTAAATGTATACATTATTAAAATATTATAATGATGATGATTATACATGTTTTTTTACTTCTTAGGTATGGTGAAATATTCGACCTAGATAAACATCCTCAGGTATGTATATTATTTATTAATTATTATTACTGTTCTTGTTCATTGTACAGTTGAGGCTCTTTAAGTAGATAAATAATATTTATTTAAACATTTTATCCACTTACACTGAACAAGAATACAAGCACACATGGACAAATGAAGTAGAGAAAATGTCAAATTACTATGAATTGTGAGTTTTTTTCCAATGATTACTGCAGCATACTAGCTACATTATTAGTAATATATCTACTGTTATAACAGGGAGGGGGGAATTGCAGACAAATAGATGGAAATTTTGTATCTACTTAAGGAATGTTTCAATTACTGGTGTCTTCAAGGGTATTTTATTATATTTAAGAATTTGTTACTCTCACACACATGCACGCATACTGTATATATATTTTGCTCAGCAGTATCATTTATTCTAAATTTTCATTGATAGAAAAATTCATTAATTCACAAAGAACACATCATATATATATATTAAAAGATTTGGTAAGATGTCATTCATAAAATACAATATATTTAATTTGAATAGCCAATATTCAATTTCAGTATAAAATATGTCAAATTTGAATGTATTTTATTTAAATATTTTTTGTTAAAAATGCATTTAAAATATTTTGTACATTTAGCTTAAACATTTTCCGAGTTTCTTGATTAGGAATTAAGTTTTTTGATTAGCAATGAAAAGGGCAATTCCAAATAAAGTAGTAAAATGTTTTTAAAATACGAAATTACTTTTACACATGTGTTTTCATAATAATTAATTCCAAGCTGTGATTTATAATATTTATATTTTATTTAATTGTTATAGTATTTGAATTAAAAGTGTTTTTTAATTGAATAATATTTTGATGCTTTAGTGTTTCATTTTCTAATTTTATTAAAATATGAGAAAACTATTATAATTATTCAAGTTAAATTAAATAACATGTATTCATGATTAAAAGATAATGTTTTATAAATCTTTTTGAAATAATGTTCAGTGTAAGTTTAGAGGTAGAAATTTTTTTTTGGATGTAATTCAAATACCAGAAGTGTTATAATTCATTATTGGAATGAAATAATTGGATTTTTAATTTGTGCTTACAAACAATATGTAAAAGTGAGTTTTAACAAAAATAATTATAAAATATGTTCATTACACATCAAATCTTTAGTTTTTATTTTCTTTTAGGGTACTGAAGTTAAAGCTATTACTTATTCAAATATGCAAGTTCATGAAAATGAAGATAAATGCGAATTATTTGTGATAATTGATATTTAAATGCTTGTGTTTAATGTTGAATAAAAGCTCATTTTATTTATTAATTTTAAAATCCACAACTTTACCTTTAATGTTTACATTTTTTTTATTTTGGTTTGTGATAAATCATTAAAAATGTTTTTTTTTTCATAATCATATTTGTGTTTTCACTTGCTATGTACAATTTAAAATTTTGAATCTGTTTTACCAAACCATTCAAGCATGTTTAAACATTGGCTCAAACAACAAAGCAGAGATAGCATAGAAGTTCTGAAATGGCCTTAATAAAAAATTAGGTGTGAAAATTTACTTTTGAGGGAGGCTCTTTATGCTTTTACTTCATTTAATTCATCAAAACTATTCAAATTAAAATTTTCATAATATTACTAAAATTGTATAAGAGAAAATTAAGTTTTAAAATTTAATTCGGAGTCAAAGCTTCATAGCTTGTAATTGGGATACAACAAAGGTTCTTAGTTACTTTTTGGATTGAGAGAACCATAACTAGCATTCAAGAGAGGCTAAGAGATTGATTTGACTCTGCTGAAGAATGGGCCGTGTAGCCGGGGCTGATGCACGTTAAATCTGTTCGAGGCCCAAAGTCCTCCTGTTGGCGGGTGTGGATGTTAGGAGAGGGGGGTGCCAGCTCAGATGTCGTCCTCCTCACTTGACCGTGGTTCAAAATTACAAGGTCCGTCGCCAATAGCCCTCGTGTTGCTTCTAGTGCGACGTTAATAAAAACTAAACTAAACTGCTGAAGAATGGGTAAATCTTCTTATGTTTTAAGAAAGCTAAATGAGAATTTGATTTTAAAAATAAAATAAAATCTTTTGATGTTATAAAAACATACAATGCGATTGATTTTATGCCTATAGAACAGCTGCTCTCAAACATTTTTGTTTTGTTCATTCTGATCAGCTGAACTTTCAGGCATGGTATAGGAGTTCATTTTAATTACATAATTTTTTTTATAATCTCTATTATATATATACAGGGTGATCAATCTTTAAAAAAATAAAACATTTGTCTTTTGTATTATCTACATCTGTAATATATGAAGTAAGACTTTCAACATCATTACTTATTTAATGTGCAAGAATCTTTTCTTTTCACTTTCTAAATGTGAACACTCGTTTTTTAAACATAAATTTGCATGAACATCAGTAGTAATTTTTAATCCGATTCTGCGCAAATGATTCGGAATAAATTGTTGGCTTCTTTCAACGTTTTGAATACTCATTTCATAAGGTTATGAATGGCAACAATAAAAATTGCCGGCTTGAACTAATTATTTTATTTTAATCAGTTCTGAAATGTACCTGGACATATTCAAACTTTTATTGCTTCACTTGAGATACAGGACAGTTACTGATCGTTTCAGCATGACGTATAAGAAAGTGTTTCGATTCTTATTTCATACTGTGTTGAAGAAATGGCCGAACAACGTACTCATAATTAAACGTAATTAAAGTACTCGGCTGAAGAAATTTAATAATTGATTTTGAAATCTAAAGATAGTGAAATTGGCGATAAAGTTGAATGACAATGATGCTGATCCAGATTATATTTCTGATGATAAAATAGAGATTGATCCTAATTTAATGATTCATTCCTTGATACAAGAAATTGAGTGCTGTGGTGTAATGCACAAAAGTAAAATAAGAAAATTGGATTACATGTTCAAAAGAAAAATTGAAAGACCACAAATATTCAAGATACAAATGAACAAGGTCGTATTATATTTTTGGATGTCGACTTAATAAAAGGTTATGAGTGGTGTACGAAAATTAATGATAAAACTAAACAGGAAACTAGTACAAAAAATATAGTTCATATTAGACCAGGTCCAATTGCTGCAGTTCAAATGGCTAAGGGTCAATTGTTTGTTTATTTCCAATGTAGTAAAGAAATACACAAATGCAGAAATAAACCGAAAAAAGATAGGCTATGTTGAGGATGATTCCCTAAATAATTTATGTTATGATGAACTGAATGTCTTGTTTGGAATATTAATACTAACTTCAGTTTTACAAGATAACCATTTGTCAACAAAAATGATGTTTGATGTAACTTTTTCTGGTGGAAGGACTAGAGCAGCATCCAATGCATATGTGGAGAGCACCAGAAGTCATGTCCTTCTCTATAGAGATATACCAGGTTTCTAATTATTATATAAATTTATTTTTCAATTATATAGATTATGTTAAATTTAAAAGGCAAACAACTTTCATTATATTTAGAACGAACATTAATATAATATAAGCAAACAAAATGAATTTTAGGTGAGCACATTAATTTTATGTATATCTAGTGATACTGGCATATTTAAACACACTAGTGTTCTAGGGTTAAGTATATCATACATATAGATAACATTGATATAAATGCTTAGGTTGTAGTTATCTATCAGATCATATTTTTTTAACATATTAACAAATAAGCAAAATGACACTAATATGTTTCTTTATTATTTTTTTTATAAAATTTAAATGTATTCAAAAAGTTACATCCCTTACACTAGTTGTTAAGAGTATTTTTATAATCAAGTTTCATGGAAAAAAAAAAAGTACATAATTTGAATCAATGATATTTCAAATGCAATATTAAGATAATTTAATAATATTTTTAAATGTTATTAAATGATCTTAATAATAACCTTGATGTAAAGCTCACTTCTGACTCTTAAGAATTCACCATAGGAATAATTATCTTCATTAAATGGTAAAAAGAAACTTATCTATCTGCTGCCAATACTTTATATGAATTGCTTTTTAAGTACCCAGTTGTATTTTAGAGTAAATTTTTTTAAATGCTAACTTTATAAGTAGAGGAGTTTTGTTAATTTTTCTTCTGGACTGTTTATTTTTAGTACATATACTAGAGTCTTGGATATGGAAAACTTGGTGTAAACTATACAATAAACAGGAATTAAATTTTACATTGATTTAGCTATAAATATGATCCAATCAGCGCAACATACAACTATCAACAAAAGAATCATGCACTGTTTTAAAATATTGGTTCTGTTATAAAATATTAAGTGAAGCGAAATAAAATTATATTTAACTAACTGTATAATCTTTAACAATAATCAATTTCTGATAGACCATTCTTGGTTTTCTTAACAACTTAATTATTTTTGTACTGATGTGTAGCTATATCACATTATGGTCTTGTAGAAAATGTTTTTAGATTGTATTAAATATTGTTGTGTGTCCTGATTGACTTATTTCAAAATTCCTTGTGAACTGATTTCCAACCTTTAACACCAGATATAAATTTTGATAGACTGAGAGCAAGAGTTAATGCTTCAGATTCTCTGCTCCTAATTTTTGTTATAGCATTACAAAACATAATGAAAGAGTTATAATACTTCTGTATTCAGTATTTCTTAATTCCAAAACTTGATGATTGAAGATCTCTTCTGTATGTAATTTAGATTCTGAGACTGCACTGCTATTGTAAAAGTTTTCTAATTTTCTTCAGGCTATTGCACAACATATATATTCATTCAATTTTTCACCTTCTTCGAGAGCTTGCCTTCTTTAGGCAACAAGTATGGACATCATGGTTTAGTGATTTCTTTCTTTCCTATGGGGTTAACCATCTTTGATAAACATGGGTGATGCATCTGCTGGATACCCTAGCGAACCTTCTCTATTTTCGACCTTTCCTCTTGTCAGCCAATTTTCATCTTTTTTTTTTTTTTCATTTTTCAAACATCTAAGCATCACTTGCACCTTGTCTGTCTCTGTACAGCCACACCTGGTTCTCTTGCATCATTAACCTCCACCATAACTCACTCAATTTTATATCCTATGCTTGCATTACTTTATGTAGAAAGCTATTTTTTTTACTGTCTTTCGAAGTACAAGCATGCACTCCGTAGAATTCTTCGTACATTTTACATATTCCTCCATGGCGCTCAAAATCATAATTTTAACCAAGTTGTTGTATATATTAGAGTGTATCTTTCACTCACTCATAGCCACATACATTGATTGGTTTGTTTTTTATTTAAGTTTCATGTACGTATCAATGTAGGATATTGTTGATGAACTCAATGATTATGAACCATGATTAAATGACAAATCAAGGTACTTGGTAACCTCAAGGTCATCATGACCTGATAACTCTTGTAACTTCAACACTTTATCAAGGGAGGACTCAATGCCAATTTGCATTAAATGTGTTTAGCAGCTTCATTGTTCTGTGGTCATCTTTGGTTGAATCAGGAACACATCCTGGATGAAATTCAAGATTCCAAACACACCAAGAGAAATAAATAACTTATTTACATTTATGGCCTTAAAATCATACATGGTGTCTACAAACTTTGTACAAAAAGGAGAGACAATACACAGTAAAAACAAACAATAATTGCTATAGAACTCAGGATAGCAATCCACTCATTTGTAAAAAGGAAATGTAACTAGCCCACTGTAGTGGAAAAAATGGTGAAGATACAATTATATGTTACAATGTTATTTGTACTATGAAAATATTTTTTTAAAACAACTGTTCAAAGTGATGTACATGTACTTCATTGTATGATCCAAACTGGTTAAAATAGGTGAAGGACTCATAGTTTGGTTTATTGATTAGGCTATATGAAATGGAGCACACATACACCAAGTTCTTATCCATGGCAAGATCTATGGAATATATAGGTGTCTCATGTATCAATAAATTTATGTGTTTCCTGAAATCCAATTGGATACAGGTTGTCAGTGCGGAGTCGGGATATTTTGATATTTAAAAGTGTTTTCCCAGAAAGTCATGTTTTCCATTTGGAAACGACCAATGAGTTTTCAAATGTCCACTAGCCGTACTTATTGTATTTAGGTGCTATGAATCTCAAGTTCTATGCCAAATATTGTTTATTTTGTGCATTGTTATACCTCTTTTATTTTACAAGGATTCGCAGACATCCTTTTTAGTTTAACATTGAAAAATGTTTGATAAATATTTTGCAGCTATGTGTTAATATTTTTTAATCCATTTTGGAACAAGATTTAGTCATGACCAGTTCCTAAGTGCCTTTCAAACTAATTTCATTGATTTATTCTCATTAGTTTTGTAGGGATTAGTTTAAAATATGAATTATTTTCCAAAAACTTTAGAGATTTTAGCATATTTCTTCACTTCCGACATTATCTTTTCCCATTCCATTCGTCTGTTAAACCAGTGGTTCACAATGTTGGAACGAGTGACGCCATTATGGGGGAACTCGTAAAGAAAACGGTAATGACGACCAGATAAGATAATTAAAAATGATTACAAAGAGGTTTTTACTATTATTATTAGTTATAATTCTGACTTCCCTATTTAAAAAAAATCTTCGATGTGCAAGGGGTTGCCGCTCTCCTGTATAGTGGCTCACACTCTCTCTCTCGATGCTTTAGATTTGAGTATTAATGAAAAACTGTGCATAAGAACAAAGAATGAACTACTTGTTGCATTTAACTTGTGTAGTGTGTATATGTATTGAAGCGTGTTATTCCTACAATCTTGCACCCCCCCCTTTTTTTTATCTGCAATCCATGGGATTTAAGCTATGGATCTGTGCTGAAGCATAAGTTAATTGAAATGCTAAAAGTACCGTGCACATCATGACGCTGATTGGACCAATATTACGGCACGAAAACGTGACCTGTAGTAGAGTTACGGTCACGAGCTTGCGGCTGACGTTTTTGTCTTGGATTCAAGTCCCGATACCAGTGCCTCTTTAGACTTGTCGTGTGACTGGACTAATGCACATTAAATCTGTCGAGGTTCCAATCCCTCTCGTTGGTGTGGAAAGGTGGCACCAGTTCAGGTGTCATTCTCTTCACTTGACTGAGGTTCAAAATCACGAGGCCCGTCGCGAAAAGCCATTAGTTGTTTCCTAGTTCCACGTTAAAAATTATGAATCAATACGACACGACAACAAGAACCAGTCCCTGACCAGGTGAGTAAACAAACTGCAGTTTCTTCAGGGGGAGATAATAAGAAGGTATTTTAGGAAGTTATATTATGAATTTTCCTGTATAGTAGAAGACGACTATCCTAAACTCATGTTGTATGTGGAGAAATATTAAATCTGTTCAATGAAGCCTTTGGCATTTGCTGACCAAACATACCAAGCACAAAGATAACATGTTTTTTTGATTACATTAAATTCTGAGTGTTATGAACGCGAAAACACAGTTTGAGTTTGCCAAAATTGATGATTTTGTCAAAGCTACCAAAGCCTTTTTCTACATTATTTATTATATTGCTAGACGAGATAAAAACCATAAACTTTATTTACTTATTTACAAAAATTTCTTCCAAAATATTTTGACAGAACTATGGAAATTACGTGTTATTTTTGTTAATGAAATATTTTGAATTAATATATATTTTAAAAATACAAAGAAACTCATGTAATTTAGCTAGTAAACATTGTACTACTTAAAACTGCTTGAAAACTATTTATTTTAGTGTTACTGCAAATCAATAAAAGTTTTTAAATAGCTTCTTCAATCTTTCAAACAATTTTATACTTTCAATGTTTTTTGGAAAATGATGTTCATTAAAATTTCCCCCTCAAACTTAAATAAAATAGGAAATTATTAAAAATAGAAGTAAAAATTTATTTGACCTTGATTTGCCAAATATTGCTTATCACATGCATAAATAATCACTTGAATAAATATTTAAACAGAAAATTTTATTTTTTATAATTATTTACACAATTAAAGTATGATGTGATATGTATTATGATGAAAATTCATTACGAGTATATATATATAGAAAATGAATTCAAATTATTAGTGAAGATATATCATCTTTCAATATGTAAATATATTTTCAAAATATAATTTATTTCTCATAATGAGAAATAAATTATACCAGGAAAATAAATAGGAAAATCAATTCACATAATAATTTTATTGGTTTGAAATAAAAATACTTGCTTATACATTCCCACTAAATAGTTCTGAAATTTGGATAATATTGTACTGCAAGATTTTTTAAAAAAAAGGGGTTAAAAATCCATTTGAAATAAATTTTGGGTGTAAAAAAATTCACATTTTATTTTGAAAAGAAAGAACATACAATGTACATTTTTTGACTAAAATTAAAACATCATTAATATCACATAGAAACTCGTGAATAAATTTCTGAATTTAAAATTTACATTAGTATCACTTTGGTCTAAAAGATTTTGAGCATGCAGTTTAAAAAAAATATTAAAATTTAGCTTCAAAATTTTTTGACTACCACATTACCAACTATTTTTAATGTCACTGACATTAGAAAAGACTAAAATTGCTACCAACATAAATTAAAATAATTTATCTGAGCCAAGATTTAACTTATCAGCAAGATATAATCATCAAAACTGTAGCATTTAAAAAAAAAAATAATTACGTGGATATTGTCATTTGAACTTAAATTTTATGTGTAATAACACAACTAAAAAAAAGGAGTTTTTCTTTTAATCAATGTCAAAACCTATTTTAAAGCAATGTATCAATACAAAAGTTTAAAAAAATCTGTGTTGAAAGAATTTACTAAATAGGTAAACTACATGCATTGAAGGGCAATTTTTTTAAATGGAAATATATCACCAGAATTGAGAATTATAATTCTAAAGTAATTAAAAAAAACATTTATTTTGATCCATTTTTTTACAAAGAATAACCACTTATTATAAGTATTGTACTAAGTCCACAATTTTTGACATTTGGAAATGTAGCAAAGCGTATCGACATTGATGAATTCACCATGATGGGCAAATGTCAAAAATTGTGATGGAATGCCTGAAAAAAAAAAGAGTATATGTTAGTATATAATATAAACAGAATTTCATAGGAAAATAAAATGTGTCTTTTCATTATTTAAAATGGATATATATTAATTCGTTAAATTACTGTGGAACCAGGATGACATAATGGGTTGCTGGAAATATTTTTCCTATTTCAAGTCATTATCAGTTGCTAACATTTACAGTTGAGTCAATATCTTATTCTACATATTCCCACACAATGTGGGGAATTCAAAGCTCTTTTAGATTTAATGTTAAATGTTCACATTACTCAACATTATGATTTTGGGTGATATTTAATTTTTAAACCACAAAATTATGATCAAGTTAACCTCTAGATTACCATAGCCTCATAATATTATTGACATAGCTTATATTTCTTTTTCTGCATCTGTTCCTATGATCATGTTACAATTCTAAAAATTACTGAAATTCTACATGATATACTTTTATATTTTTTTACATGATATAATTTTATATTTTTATTAAATACTATATATACTTTTGAAGGTTAAACAAATAGTGACCTTTGTTTCATTTTTCGGCTGCTAATTTGCTCAGTAGTCGATGACCAGATAAATAAGTGAAAAGTCCCAAGCCAAGTAGATATTTTAGAGAAGAAAACATGTTCAAATGCATCCAGAAGCAAGCAAACAGACCAAAAATAGCTGGAATAAATGTTAAACATATAATTAAAATATACAAAATTAGCAGAAGATATAATTGTTAATATAATACTTACCATTATATGTTCATTGATGCATGTTTATCACTAAATAATAATGAACACAACTCCCGATACTTAAGTAATTATTACTAAAATTAATGCATTGATAAAAATTAACATTAAAACTATTGAAGCAAATGCACATTGAAAATCATGAAACTCTCATATGACATTTTTCTGTCCACTTTGCAATATCTCAATCCAAATCTATTTGGAAAAATATACTGAAGATCTCAAAGAACAGTCAAATACTGAGAGTTGCTATCAATTTAAATACAGATACAATAACACAATTAAATACAGATTTTCAATACCAGACATAAGCACATACAATACTAGATATAATTACAGATATACAATTAATAATTTTTTTAAAGATTCAAATATTGCTTTAAAAAAACATTTCAATCTAAAGAATTTAGAATCTTTTATAACACTTAGGTCTACAATAATCAAGTATTCAAAGTTACAGAAACTATTAACTCATAATGAAAGATCAACTTAATAGACCAAAATTTTTCTTGAATAGAAGCTATAACCTATAAGATTATATACAACTAAATCCTAACCACTATACTATATTTATATGAACTACATGTAAAATTAATTTCAAATTAGGTATGGTTAATTGTTGGTTGAATTTCATAAATTAATACTGTACATTTATTGAAATCTTGATGGAGTATTTTAATAATGTGGATGAAACTTGATAAAACTGATAATTTATTCTGCACAGATATGTATTTTTCTTAATGATACACGGCAGTGAAGGTATAATAAATCATTTACTTATTCAGAATTGTTTTATAAAGTAGTTCACAAATTAATAGAAAATATATGAAAATTGTAAAAACATGGATAATTAATTTATGGTTCATTGAAAGCTTTTTCTCTTTGAAAAATTTCAATTTTTCACATTAAAAAAAAAAAAAAAAAAAAGGACGATGATGAAATGACATTTCTTATCATGTTAGCAGTTTTAAACTCAAATTACATGTATTAGCAAAATTATGTGCAACTCCTAGATCACCATAACCACTTGTGACTTGTTTAATGGTATTTGTTTAAATTTAGCATAACTATCATTGACAAGATT
>BMAW01021613.1:209094-290253 GCA_019974015.1 Nephila pilipes | reverse complement strand
ATGTTGTACTTCCGTTCGGATACGTGACCTTCTTGATATGATAACCCAAAATATTGATTTTGCAGTTCTTATCTCACTGTTTTGCTTCAGATGATATTCTAATTGAATCAGTATTTTAAAGCAATATACAATAAATTATGTATTATGTGTTCTTTACTACAAAATCAGAAAAATATGCTTCAAATGGATGAAACACGTTTATTAGTGTTAAATTTTAGTACAATGTTTTCATTTGTGGCGTGAAGTCTTAGAAATTCTATATGGCTTATATTTTTAAATTAATACATTTAACTTGTGGTTTTAGTCTTTTTCCAAAAAGGCAGAATGGTGAAAGAAACCTTTCCTAACTGTTCATTGGCTGAAATTATTTCATATTTAATTCATTCTTGTAATTTATTATCTTATAAATTATGAATTGTGTTTTATTATTTACTTTTAAGGTACTCTAGTCTATTTATTAGTCACTGGTCAACATGTAATTTAAAATATTGTGCATAAATCTTCTTACTAATCAGTGTATGTTAATTTAATAAATTTTCTTAGCTCATGGACAGGACTGTGCCTTGTAAAAACTACTGAATCGTTTTAAATTCAAATAATCATAAAAATGATTACAATTACTGACATTTGTTTTCATAAAAACTAGTTCTAAAATCAAACGCGTATTTAATGTATAATTTGTAATAATTTGTTGTGTTGAATCAGTAAATAATATTTATATATTTGACTTGTTCTGTATTGCATTACTTTCGAAATCATGCATACTTTACATATATGGAAATCAATTTTGGAATCCCAATATATGCTATTGAATGTCTTGATATTAGTAAAATATTTTATAAACTATTATATTGATTTGCATTGATATAAACTTAATATCATATTACAATTTACTTTAATCTCATAATTCTATTACTTTTAAATTATTTCAGTACCATTCTAAGGTGTATGTTGGGTGTCCATTTATTTTCAATTCCCAACATTTGTGACAGATTTTCCATTCAACATTTTAGCAATATGCTCTAACATTGTTATTAATGTTGGATTTTATTGAGTCTATGCCTGGAAATCAGGTCAGATATCTGATGATCATCATTTTTCAAATTAAACTAGTAACAAACCTCATTCTCATATATGTTTTATAACACCTGTCAGATTCTCTGATAATATCATTTGTTATGCAATGAGGATGAAGCAACTGTAAGCATTTTCAAAACTCTAACATGCCTTCCTTTGTTCATTGAACTTTGATCACTCTGGACTTCATCCGAAAATTAAACTTTTCCTGCCCATAAACTATTTTCATGGCACGTTAAAAACTAGTATCAGTATGGTAACAGGGACATGCAGTAGGTCTTTGATCATGTGTCAAACCAATGGTACAGGAGTAACTTTGGTTGGTGAAGAGCAGATTGGTTACATGTAAAGGGATGTGGCACGTTTCATGTTCTCATGTAACAAACTTTATCCATTTAAACCTCTGTTTCTAGGGTTTTGGGATCTTCATTCGGCATGCCAATTTAGCATATTTCTGGTCAGGGTGCAATGAGAGAATATCATGTTCTTGAGCAAGGAAGCGTGGTTTGGGGATGCCCGGAACGACAGAAAAACAGATTGTTTGTGACTGCCAGTTCCTTCTCGTGACTTGTGCTGAATTTTGCTTCACTCTCGGCCATTCAACTTGTTTGGTTGATATACCGGTTTGGAGGTCATTACGTTTGGGATCAGGTTGATGAGTCTTGAAGGAGGTTCTTTATCCAGCACCATCTTGGGATGTTCTTCTCAGGCCTCTTTGTTTCACTAGGCGGTGTGGAGCCAGGTCAGGCGTTCCGGTTTGTAGTAATCGTCAAAATAATTTAATAGAATCCTTCATCGGTTCTCTAGATGTTCGTCAGTTGCGTTTTGTAACAGTTCTGCAAGTTGGTCAGTTGTTCATGTTTATGGATCATAATGGTTTTGTTTGAACTGGTTCTGAGATATCTTCATGCTATATACAGCATACAATATGCTTAACCAACATGTATTATATTACCTTCCTTGTATATCCCATGTACGTGGCCTCTTCCTCTTCATATTATACTTCTATATGCAATA
This sequence comes from Nephila pilipes, assembly GCA_019974015.1. Lineage (NCBI taxonomy): Eukaryota > Metazoa > Arthropoda > Arachnida > Araneae > Nephilidae > Nephila > Nephila pilipes. The sequence continues at coordinate 288,159 of BMAW01021613.1, read as the reverse complement.
GCTGTTGTCTCTTATTGTTGTGTGCTTCCATTCACTCCTGTACTAACATGTATTCAATATTTTAGTGTTGCCTTTTCTATACCTATGTGCCTTTCCTTCCATATACTATGTCTGCTTGTATGCTCTCATGTATGTATTGCTCTGCCTTGTATTAACATGTGTTGCTCTATTGCTACATATGTATGTATGTATGCTCTCTTCAATTTTATCAATATGTATGTATATTAATATCACTTATATATTTCTCCTACTATATCAATATGTATATTGTCCACTATATATGTATAATATATATTTTCATGTCAACCTATAATATATCTTACTAATATAAATATGTCTCTTATCTTTCTTCTCTTCTCTTATATTCTTATAACTCTATATATGTCTCTTAATATGTGTATATAATATGTCTATATGTCTGTTTGTATATATTATATAATCAATATATCTTTGCTGTCTTCTATCATATTATATGTCTCTTAATAATAACAACCATAACATATGTATATTATATTATATTAATACTCATCTGTGTATAATAATAGCCAATATGCCTGCATATATGTGTCTCCTTCTTCCTCTTAAACTGTATGTATCGCTACTATGTATATGTACCAACCCTTCACACTATATACCTTGCTCTATATCTATATTAATATATGCTCCATAATACCTCTATATCATCTGCTCCTGTATATAAATCTTTTAACAACCATGTATGCCTTCTCTTCTCTATATGTATTACGTTATATACCAGCCAACCATCAATGCTATATCTTCATGTGTATACTTCTGTCCTATGTAGCTACATACTCTGTATTATTCTCTATAATATATTCTCTTCTCTATATATCTCCTTTCTCTTCTCAGCCAGCCACCTACCTGCCTGTGAAATGCAACCATGAATAATCAAGGATGAAATGAAATTCAAGCAAATGTCGTATGGGATGTGCAAAATTCTAATAAAGTTTCAGGCCGGCGTTGCTGGCGCGCACCTTCTCAGGGTGATGCTGGCATGTGGTGCTTGGACGTTGAAAAGTCTGATAATTTGTTGGTGTGGCGTTTAGTGGGAGCCACAGGCCGACGGAAGATAAAATTCAAGCAGCAGGTTTGAACGAGGGGTAATCAGGCTTCGAGAAGGAGGATTCTCCCCATCGCAAGCATGCTGTGCTTCCCTCATGCCAGCGGTTTTGATTCCCACAGTGATGCGGTTTGGAAGCGGTGGACCGACGAGCTTTGAACATCTGAAAAAGCTGAGCGCTGGACATTGAAGGTGACGTCAGGCGTGATCGACACCTGCTCCACGTGGCGATTGGCTAGCTTCTCCAGGGCAGCTGACGCTCTGCATACAGATTGCTGTGCATTATGTCGGCTTCGTCAATTCGTCGTCGTCTGCTGCGCCGTGGATTGCGTGCAAGGGTGCCTTTATACAGGATTCCCCTCACGGCGAATCATCGACGGCTGCGTCGGCAGTGGGCTCTTGAGCACAGAGACAGGCGAGCTGATTGGCACCAAGTTGTCTTTTCAGATGAATCACGCTTCAATTTGTGGACCCATGATGGCCGTGTTCGTGTTAGACGTTATGCCGGTCAACGCTGCCTTCCTGAGTGTATTATTGAACGACATAGTGGTCGAACACCCGGAGTTATGGTCTGGGGTGCGATTTCGTATCATGGACGATCCAATTTGATACGAATTGAGGGTAATCTCAATAACAACAGGTACGTCCGTGAAGTGCTACAGCCCGAAGTCGTTCCTTTCCTTCAAGGCATCCCTGGAGCTATCTTTCAGCAGGATAATGCACGCCCACATGTTGCGCGGACTGTTCGAGACTTCTGTTCAGCACAACGCATGCAACTTCTTCCTTGGCCTGCTTATTCAACGGATATGTCGCCTATTGAGCACGTGTGGGATATGGTTGGTCGGCGTCTCGCTTGTGATCCGCGTCCTGCAGTTTCCAAAGACGAACTTTGGTTGCGCATACAAGCGATATGGAATTCACTTCCTCAAGCAGATATTCAACATCTGTTTGACTCCATGCCACGTCGTATAGCAGCACTTATTGCAGCGCATGGTGGCTGCACCAAATACTGATTTCGGACGCTTAATTTGTTTCTTTTGTTTTGAAAATTTCATCATTTATTTGTATCAGTACAAGTCGTTTCTGCATTAAATTTCATTTGATTCTGATGATTCTTTCATGGTGTTGCATTTTCTACAAACAGCAGTATACATACATATATATATATATATAATACATATATATATATATATATAATATATATATAATTTTGCTAACAGAAGAAATGATTAAGCTTCTCCATTTTCTTATAGAATTTAGCATGTTTTGCCTTTTTCATTTTATATTTTGAATTTACTTTTGAGCCATGCATAGATATTTTAAGAACACTCGGCTTTTAATGACTATTTGTTTAAGCTCTCGGTTCTAATTAAACTTACAAACCCTATGTGTGTTTGTTCCTAAAATTATAAAAACAATGATTAACATAAACATAATAAAAGTACTGTACGTATTTCCAGTTGATAGGTCAGTAATAAGAATAAATGAAGTCTATATATTTAATGCCTTTATTTCACGTCCTTGTTTACGTAGTTAAGTGTCGCCAATTACGATATGGCAAAACAGCGTGAATTTTGGAATAACAAGGCCATAATTAACAGTTCCTTGTTAGCAGGAATTATCAATTCCTTTCTTAGTTGGCACAAATGAACTCATTATTAAATATATTGCAAAGAGTAAAAAATAAATTATTTTCGAAAATAAATATTTTAGGATTTATATTTGGTATGAAATGGAGCATAATTGTTGGTTGTTTTAAGGTTTAATTTGCAAGCATTTTTGTAACTGCATCATTTTTAGAAATGCAAATCAACATATAATTTAATTTCTCAATAATTTTGTTTTGGTATATCTAAAGCTCAAAGAACAATATCGATTTGGACTTTGAAATAAAATTAATAAGCTTTCACAAATGTATTAAATCAATAACTACTAATATTTGGAAATCAATATTTATACATTGTGGTAAGTGATTTGCATTTTGTAAAATTTGCTAACATTTTGTAAAAAAAAATTTAAGCAAATTTTACATTACATTTTGTAAAAAAATGTAAGCAAATTTTACATTACATTTTGTAAAAAAATGCAATTAAATTTATGCATTTGTGGTAAGTGAGATGCTTACCGCAAGGATAAAAGGATCTTATTTTATGCCAATTTAAAAACACAAAAAATGCCAATTGAAAGCAATTGGTCAATATATCCTTGAGATATCTTTAAATTTCTCTTGTTTGCTTATGGAAAGTAAATTCCCATTTATAAACATAAATAATTGTAACAATTCATAGTTATATTTACATTCATAGGTTCTGAACATACGTTTCGGTACATCTTACATAAAATCAAATGCATTTATAAATTTAATAATTAGCTGATAACTTTAATTATGGTTTAAATATAATTATTTGCTTTAAAAAATTTTCAATTCAACAAATTTAAATTTTTTATAAAATTTGTGATTATAATTTTTCATTATCCTTATGCAATTCTGTGCAACACTTAACACTTGTGAGTATTTATTAGAAGAAAAAAAATTATGTTCACTGTATCACTGTACACAAAATATATCTTGATTTCATAATGTGACAAATATCAACCTTTCGTGAGAGTAGATTTGAGGAAAGTGTACCAAAATACTACAATAAACTACATTTTGATATAAACGCAATAACATAATGTTTATCTCTCCAGTAAGGAACATGTGTTTAAAATTTTGATATTCAATTTTTGAACGTTATATGTATCTAAATAATACATGAACGTTATCAGCGAAATGCCCACCATTATTAGTAGCAAAATAATTTAGAAATTCAAAATTTGGAAAGTTTTAGTGTTTCTGGTACCTTAAAGGCAGCAAAATATGGTTAAATCATAAAAGATTCAACTCGTGTTTATTATTTAAAAAATGTTCGATAATCGTTAGACGAATTTGAAATCGGGGTTTGAAAGTGTAAATTGATTGTACGGTATGGGAATATTTTGGCTAAGTATTTTTTTTTATTTTAATTCTTTAATAAAAGTTATTAACTTTTATTTCTTTCTGCTAATTGAATTTAATCAGGAAAGTAAACTTCGTAATATGTTCATGTGTCAGCCCCATTTTCGTAATTTTAAATATGTGTAGTGGCTTGAATCTAGTACAAATAATAAAACTTTCTTGGAAATATCTCTTGATAGCAAAAGTCATCTGTCTAAATTTTAACCAAATATATGACTGTCAACAATTCTAAACATAATAATATGTGATAGAAATGGTAACATTTAGACTAAGTGTTTTGAATACTAAGATTAAAATATTTAACGATGTGATTAAAATCATAAATACTTCAGATACATAATTGCATAAATTTACATTTAAATGCTGCATTTTTTATCATACAAACTTATTTTTTATGGAAATTTACAATTCATTTTCCTTATAATTTATGATTCAATTTTCCTGGGTTTTTTTTCTCTTCTTATTACTTATTCCTAGCATTTATGTTTTATATATTTCGTAAGCATAATTAAAGGTAAAGGACAAAAATTAAATGTCTAAATTTTAACATACCAAAGGAATGAAATCATAAATTAACGGAAGATATTGCAACACTTACGAGAAATTAATAATATTAATTTCACGACACATATTATTCAGGGTACTACCTCATTCAGTAAATAATTCTCTTTCAATAAAGCTTTCTCAGTAAAACATGCACTTATGATTTTCAATACTATAAGATGTTTCTTAAATAAATTGCTTGTGAAAAACTATTATTGATTATCAATGTTTCAAAATTAAAAACAATCCCTTCTTCCTAAATAAAGACACAATTGTAATTTGAATATCAGATATTTTAGATTTCCTTTTTAATAAGTATCAAATATGACATTATAATAAACTAATTTAATACTGGGATCACAGATTTCTCAGATAAATACGCTCTAGAAAAATGTAATTTACGTTGCAAAAATATCTTATTTTTAGGAACAAAATATTTTTTTTCTTCTCGAAAGATTTAAATTTCATTTTCAAAAATACCTTTGTAACATTTATTACGAGAGTAGTAAAAAGCATTTATGCTCCCGTTTGATAAGTGTATTACCATCAACTATCCTGTAAAATATATTGTCTTACTTGCATTTCAGTATTATTCGCCCTTGCAAAATAGTTCACTGCAAAACCTTTTTCAACACTTCCGCAACGAAACAAAAAATGGTTTGTTTACTCGAACCTTTTCATTCCATTTCCATTCTATCTCTGGACGCAGAAACTGAGGAGAGATTTGAAAAAAGCATCCATGAATAGTGATAGCTGTGCGTCTGATTTGATAAATTCTTTGGATCGAAGCACACGGGCAGTGATATATGATGCCAGAGCTGGTAGAATGGGCCTATTTTTATTCTTACATGAAAATAGGACACTTCAAAAGAGACCAATGGAAAACGTAGATACCTTTTTTTTTTTAATGGCCACTGGAAACCTCATCTTTTGCAGGCTTTGTGCATGATTGGATGGTATTTTTTTCTTTTCCAATTGTGAACACTTTTTTATTGGTAATCGAATTTGGTATGGTTAAAACTGTGTTATCAATCTGTGTTTGAATTGACATGTAGCCAAATTAAATACTTAAAACTTGAAAAGATGAATTTAGATAAATTGAAGCTTTTTATGCTACGATAAATAGATATCATTTGTTAACAGGACTGAAAAGAAATCAGACTGGAACATAATACAATTTTATGCATGTACGTGTCATAAACTTTTGAGATATGGTTGCGGAGATTTAAGAAAGGAAAGGATTGCCCGATATATTCAATTTTTCAGGATTCTATTGTATGGAAGATATAATGCACATATGGTCAAGCTTCCTTCTTATTTTATTCTTAAAATGTTTTGTTAAAAGAAATGTTATCAGTTTTCAAACACATTTTCAATATTTAAGTGATTAATGGCATGTTTTATGCTACATTTATAGAGAAAAAGTAGTGTGAAATTTCGGTGTTATTTTCTGTTATTCACATTTATTGAAATTTTAAGCGGAAGGAATTGTCATATAAATTACATAAAATTGCGTATACGTGTTTTAGTCTATAGTAATTGAAATATTCTCTTTGATCTAATTTTTTTTGTGTTTTAAGAACATAAATAGTATGGAAAGTAACAGATTTTATTAAACATGAAATAGGTTTAATCATTCAAATATTTTATTTCACCATATATATTTTTATATATAAATTGTTTCACCTATTATATTTAAGCTTCCATAAATACTTAAGTTTCTTATTAGCATAATTTACTTTTGCTTTCCTTATTGAAGAGTCGAACTTAAAGTGTAGTCATATAGAATTAAAATTTACTATATAAGTCAACAAATCAACATCAATTCAGCATAGTTATCAATAATTCATTATTATTAATTTGAACATAATAGTGTTTATCGGATTTTGATTTTAATTTATTTGGAGTTTACGTCATCATTTACTGTTACTTTAAAATTATTATAATTAAGATAATATTTTATAAATTAAAATAACTCTAACAGTTTCGTTTTCTATCAGCTTCGTATGTTTAGGTTTAAAATAAGGAACTTTTTCTTCGAATTTAATATAAAATACTCGGTTATATGTTAGAAATAATATTACTTCAGAAGAATAAAACAATATGTATTTCGTTAATTTTTTCAGTTCTATAGAAACACATATATTGTACAAATTTTCGTTTAAAATATTGACTCATTTTTTTTTAAAAAAAATGCTATCCCTTTCATATTTTTTTTTAAAAAAAATTGTTGAACAATATTATTCCTGTATCCCTTTTAAATCATTGACATTCAACAAAATATTGCAATTTGTTTCGCAATATTACCCTTTTTTTACATGTACTTGTAAAACTCTAAAAACAAATGTCATGAAATATTTTAGATTAGCAAATCAAAAGGATAAGCGAACAGCAGAATACTGATTTTTTTTAACTTTCCTTTTGTGAGCTATAATATCTATTCCAGTGTATAAATATAAAAGGTGTCTTTATAGCTCACAACAGAAAATATATTTCCGAGTCTGAAAGAAGATAAAATTCCTCCTTCTTTGTGAGTTGTGATTTTCCCGTTGGGAAAAATAAAAGCAATTTGTCAGGAAGTCAGGATGCTAGTTTGGATCGGTTCGTCCCAACCGATCTCTCAGCGTGTCTGGACATGACACAGACAACAGCAAAAATACTACTGTTATTTTTTTTTTGTTCTTATTACACTTTCAGTATTCTATTCTTAGCATTTTCTTTCTTAAAGGCATCCACCTTTTTAATGTTCTGTCTCTGTTGAAAGTAATATGTGCTTTCAGTTGGAGAAGGCGTTAAAAATGAAGGCATGTGTAAAATTTGTTTTACATCAGTGTGGCTTAAGAGCTTTGAAACATCTATAAGAAATGTAATAGTTAAAAATATTTCATGGAAATAAATAGTTAGAATAATTTTAAACGTATAAATGTAAGAAAAATTAACCCAGATGTGTCATCTAAAAATGACAAAAAAGAACAGAAAACTTCTATAAGATGAAAAAATCATTTAGCCCACTTTTCTAGAACTTAATTTGATAATAGCCACAGTACATACTAAAATTCAAGTTATTCTTAGCATAAGGGGTAAAACAAAAATCATTACGGTCGCAGGAAGGGTAATAATATAAGTGGAAGGGTCATTATAATACTTAATCCAAAAAGGAAATATTACAATTGCAAACAATTATTTCCAAATATGTAAATGTAATTTCCTTATTATATCTTATTAATTATAATATCACTATATATTTGAGGAATAAATGTTTTGGAAAATGTGAAAACTAGGAAGTATATGTATTGTATCTGAAATTACCTGTTGTAAATACCAGCATACTTACATAAATATAAATTATTATATAATTATATTTATGTCAATATGCAATTATTAGTATTTTCCAGCGTACTTTTAGGACACAATTCTTAAAGAAGGATAAAACTTTTTGCTTACTTAATACCGTCATAAAGTATTTGAATTAACAAAGTTATTATAGAACATTCCTGTGATACAGTTACTTGCAGAAAAAAGAAAAGAAATAATCCTACATTTTCATAAAAAATGATACTTAATAGTTAAAACTCGTTAAATGTTATTTTTTTTTTACAAATATTCTACATGTTTATGCTAATTTCTAGAGATAGAAGTAATGAGAGAGAGAGAGAGAGTTATAAAATAAAATTCAGTTTTCTACACAGCGAATATAAAATCGAATCTTGTAATTACATTAAATGCATTTGAATACATTTACATCGCTACTGCAGCCAATAAGAAAATAGCCTGATAAACTCTTACTAAAGAACTCTTTACATAAGATTTTATAACTCTTTCATAATAAAATCTGTAAAATTAATATTATTATTTTCAATTAATTATTATTTTGTGAAATTGTATGGTATTTCCCTTCATTAAACTGAGTTTCTTTGATGGAATCACTACGTCACAGATTATTTCGAAAATCTTTATATAGCTTAGTCCTGTAACATTGCGGGAACCGATAACTTTTTTGATTGGTTTACCTTTTTTAGATCTTATTCATTTCCCACATGTATAACATATGTATAAGAATGAAAGAAAAAAAAACACCAACGGAATTTTTTAGTTACCTTAAAGGAATAATAATGACATAAGATAAATTTGAAGCTTAATTCAAAATCTATGCCACAATTACGACAAAAATTTTATTTGTTACTCAACTTGCGGTAGGCTTAGCTTAGTAGTTATGGTTACGGGCTCACGTCCGATGTGCTTAAAATCGAGTTAAGGTCTCGAAATCTGATACTATTAAAGACCTGTCGTGTAGAAATTAAATTGTCTGGGACTCTAAGTCCTCACATTGGGATGATGTGGAAGATAAACTAGCTCATGTGTCGTCATAGGCACCTAAACGCAATTCAGAATTATGAATTAAACCGCCAATAGCCCTTTGTGTTTCTTCTAAGTTTGATGTTAATAAACGATCGATTGTTACCCTATTTTCACAAATTTGATCGGGATTTGGTTTGGTCTTATTAACGTCGCACTAGAAGCAAAACGAGGGCTTTTGGCGACTTAAATTGCAATTTTGAACCTGGGTTAAATGACAAGGACAACATTTGAGCTTGCACCACCTCTCCTATCTTCCATGCCACCCCCACGGGAGGGCTTTGGGCCTCGATAGATTTAACGTGCATCAGTCCCGGCTACACGGTTGGTCCTTAGTGGTACGAAGCTCGAACCCCCTACTCGATGAAAGCCGTGGTCGCGAGTCCGCTACCGAGGCCAAATATGTTTGGGAAAATAATTAGTATCTATTGTGTAATGAATTATTCACTTTTTGACATTGTCTCCATCACATATGAACCTACATGTGAATATTTAGGCAAACCCCTTCAACAAGAATTCCTGAGGTTATTGTAAGCAACTCACTTTAACGGTAGCTTTCACATTGAAGTCAAGAACCAATGTGAACTAAGTTCCATGTAGTGTTCTTTCCTGTTTAGAAAGATGTAAAAGTCGCAAGATTAGCTGCAATGACGCCTCACGGCTTTAACATTACATGTGAGTCAACGTCTTCTTCAGTTCTCAGCACACTAACGACATCTGGGAACAAGGAAAACAATTACATAAAAAACTTATGGTTATGGAGTCATTACTTTACTCTCTCAAGTATGGAAATGAAATAACCTGTTTTATTTCTTAAAATATTAAATAGTAATATACAACTAACAGTTTATAGCAAAAATAAGAAGGCATTATTATCGAGTTAAAGGCATTAAGAATTTCAAGTTAAATGTATTGTGCATAAGTAAGATGGCAATTGAAAATTTATTTTTTTTAAAACTTTTATTAAATTTGCTATGCCCACATGTATGCATGTCTTTCAATAGATATTTAAAAAGTTATACTCAAATTTTAACGCGCTTTCTGTCATATTATAGAACTTATATTTTACATACACAAATATCACCGATGACAGTATAAAACTTTGGTATGCTCAAGCTGTGACCTACTCAGAAAGGGTCTTGAGGACAGGGCATTGCATTTGGTACTTGAATTTTATACACTTTCTATCCTCCGATGGAGCAGAAATTTTGCATACACAATAACAATATAATATTGTACATTATTATAGTAGTGGCGGATAACGGAGAGCATAGGTGCCAGGGTCTTGCACTTAACAACGTGTAATAAAGTTTTAATTTTACATACTCATTACACATTATGTAATTGTTATTTTTTGTTTTAAATTTCCACATTGTTAGAAAATCAAATAAATATGAGGTAAAAATCTTTTTTAAATCGAGCTTTTACTAAAGATGGACTAAAAGGTATAAAAATATTTTTAAATTTAAAATAATTAATAAAAACTATCATTTGCTAATATTTTTTTTTTGATTTTTTTTATATGTGTAAATATTTATGGAGCTCTTGACTTAGCGATGATTCCACAGTAGGTATCTTCGTTAAACACCTCGAGCTTTTATAAACCGTATATTATTTTAGATAAAAAAAATTCTTATACATTTTATTTCATTTTTAAATAAAAGTTTTATTTTAATTTTTTTTTACTTATTACTGTTTTAGCTAATATTAATTTTTGCGAGTGTTTAATCGAAGTGACACATCTTCCTTAATATGGCTTAGAGTTAAAATTTATACATGAAAACCAGGAGTTAAAAACACAATGTGTAAATAAATGATATTTTTTCTTCTATTATAGTTGACTTTATGAGAAAAACCATTGCATTGAAATGATTAACATAATATTTATAAAAATATTCTGACACTTTTCTGAAAAGGGTTTTTTAAAAATGAGATTAAACGTGTGTGTTAAGACTATCTAATTTTATGGTTGGTTATAAGAACCAAAACGAATATATACTGAAAACAAATACAGTAAGCATTTAAATTGCAAATTTCGCAGAACTTAAATATTTTGAAGTTTTCGTAATATCAAATACTTATCCTTTATAACTATATCACCGTTAAATCGATTTTCCAAAAGGAAACTCTATATCCTAATTATTGGTATATCTTAAGTATTTTACTATAATCTCAATGTTAATAAAGTCTTCGAGATTCTAAAACATGAAAAGGTAATAAGTTAAATTCTAAACATTATGCTGAAAGATAAGATTGGATTCACTCCTTTAACTTTTGTGCAGTGGCCTAGGTCTATTTGAGTTTCTGAACATAAGGCAGTCAATCTAATTAGAAAGTTAAATCTCGGGTAGCTGAAAGTTCGAAGGGCTTAATCATATTCATGCAATTAGTATAATGAGAAAGTGTAATATTATACAACTCGGGGAAAATCATTTACCAAAATGACTCCTCAATACCAAGAATATAGCTAAATGCTTTATATAAGTTTATTTCGAATATTAATGAATGGTGGTCTAGTTTGTAGAAGGTTAATTATAATAACTAGCTTCCAAGGTTTTGACGTGGCTTAATAGCATATTAATATGGTAATCGATCTTTATTTTCGGTATTATTTTGAATTTTCTTCATTACCGATATTCTTATTTTGTTATAAAATGTTTATAAAATATTTTATTCCCATTAATGAAATGAGAATATGGTAATACCTTAATGGATTTAATAATCATTGCTTGATTATAACACTGTGTTCCAGGAGCTCAGCAACAAATAGAAAAGTTGTAGTGAACTGACTGAAGACATCTGAAATTCTTGGAATATAGTAATATTATGTATGAAAACAAGCTGCAGTGTATAGTGATATGATAAGTAATGATGTGACTATCACTTTACTTAAATGAGATACTGCATAAAATCAATTGTTCAGAGGGGAACACTTATAAAATGAAAGGCAGTATATCAAGAAATTTCGAGATAGCTAAAATATAAAAATAAGTTTGAGGTGACATTTGTCAACAGTATTGTATTTCAGAGTCATCACCTGACCATAATCGAGTCAATGATGGTTTGAGATTGCAAGGTAACTAAATATTAATCGTTCGTCGAGGGTCCGTTGGGGAATCAGATTCTAACTACTTGTTCAGCTGCTCGAAGATCTATTGAAGATATGTCAAGAGATACCTCTTTTTCAATTGACATGTCACACTAGACTGTAAATCCGCCTCACCATAAATCCGTGCTTATTTTTGCTACAGAAAAGAAGTATCAGCTACGACATTACGCATGTGGTTAAATGAAGGAAATATGTATAGTAAGCGATTGGTACAATGCATGCCTCTTACCTATTTCAGTAAGAGGGAAAATTGGTATTGCACACGTAGTTATGTAAACTAGACTAAATTCTCTCATTGGTCAGTTCTGTTCATTTATGAGCATCGCCTAACTTTGCGGAGTAACTGTCGTCGTGTTTGCATTCGAATACATTCTTACACTTTATATCATTGTCTAACATACAGCAAAGCAGACAGCACTTATGTAGGAATCAGTGTTATTGCTTGGGGAAATGTATCTTTGGTGTGTGTTGCCGCAAAGTCCTATATCTGTTGCCTTGTGGAGCTCTCGTTGCTCAAAGGCATAACGATGGCTTACCGATTCATATCGCTCTTCTGTATGATGAAGTAATTAATGGTTCATTTCTTTTGCCAACAGATAATACCACCCATCGCACTTCTCGTTTGGTCTACTACCAAAGTCTTCAAAAAGAAACTATGGTCTAAGTGGAATGACCATCATACTCCCGACTTTAACCTATTGGGCATGTGTAGGAAGTTATCGAGAGACGTGTTCCTCGATATCACCAAACCATTTCACCAAACCTTATAGGGGCTTGGAATAAATTTACGTCATCAATGACATTTCTTTCCCTGCAACTCATCAACAATATTATGAGCAGCAGAGAAATCATTTTAGGGTCTGCATTGGTATTCAGGTTCAGCATAATCTCAAATGAGAAATTTATTCGTATTTAATATGTATGATCAAATTATAGATATATATTATGTTCTTGTTGATAACACAACATGCAAATACTATATATAAAATTATCTTGTTTTATTTTAAATTACGCGTGGTACAATAAATATTATAATTTAATAAAATTATATACATCTTTGTATTTATATATACATTTATGTATCCATATATGTATATTTTTCGGAAGATATTGAACCAAAAAAAAAAATCAGATTACTAGAAAAATCTCTAATAATTAAGATTTTAAACATCAAAAGCTATGCATTACTGAATGAAATTTAACACAATAAATACAAATAAAATGACGCACTCACGAAATAATTAAAAGTATAAAAAAATGTACTGATTTGTATTGATAACCTACATTATTCCATTTTAGTGGTCGGAATAAAATATTTTATGACGACTAATCAGCTTCTGTAATTACTGGTAGGATTGGAAATTTGAAGTACCGGATTGTAGAAGATATGCTATATTGTGACTATTAATAAATATTAGCAAAATAAATTTCGAATAGTTTAATATGGAATTTAATGAAATGTACTGTTTAGTTTTCCATAGCATTTAATAATATTACATGATACTTTGCAATAATTTGTCATAAACTTTTTTTAAAGTATAACCTTGTACATTTCCAGTGCACTTTATTCTAAATTACTTTTCCGTACAAAACACACAAAAAACACATTAAATAACTTATAATAGAGTCAAACGATATTTTTTCGCCTATAATTCAAAAATATAGATATTGGAAAACAATATATAACATACAATAAAGAAAATATAGGCTAAACAAACTCTCAACTTAAAAAGTAGTGCAACAAGAAAAACTTCTACTTGATTAAATAAAATAACATCAACAAAAGTTTAAAAAAACTGATCCGAATGGCAACTGAAAATAAATGCAATGCCTTATATTTATACCAATATCAGTATTTGATAAATATAAGATTAACTCTGCTTCAGCTAAAAAGGCATAGTTTAGAAGTATATCTCCAATTCCCAAATATATCAAAACTGTTCCTATCTGTACTTTAATCTCTTTTTCAATCACTCCTTCCGACTGCTTCTGACAAAAATCTTTTATTTAAGAACAAGAAGACGAAAACTCACTTCTCATCTTAATCTCTTTGCATAAACTAACTTCAGAAAATGAACGAAAAACCATTGGAAGAAGAAAATTGATAAAATAGAATAAGATCATTCTAAATAAAAAATAACAAGAATAAGAGTGGTACACAAAATTTTCTTTTTAAAGCAAACTGTTTCGCAAATTCAAGAAAAAGAAGTTATATTTGTCTGGTTGTAAGATGTACTTTATATTTTATGCTTATAGAAATTTCAGATTCATATATACCGTTTGAATTTGTTTTTATATTTATTTTTCTTGTTTCATATCTTACGAGAAATATAAAAGTGTATAACAGTAAAATTAGTTAAATAATTTAATATAAATCTATATGGATATATGGTATTTTCCCATAATATCTCAAAATCAAATAAAATATATATGTGTGTGTATATTTATATACATACATAAACAGTAATCAAAAACATAAAGGAATAATTAAATGAATTGACAACATTAAAGAAGCCAAAAAATAAAACCAAAGAAACAGTTTATTTACAAAAAACATGCTAATTTATTTTCTTCTTGATTTAACAAAAAATAAAATAGAATGGAAATATTTAAATTATTTTTGTATGCCTAAGAACATAAAACAAGGGAAAGTGCAATGGTAGGTATTATATTTTAGGTTAGATACTCAATATTAGGTAAGATACAAATCTGTGTGCAAAATTGTTATCGCTGTCAATGATGGTCACGATATAAAACTCTGCTAATGAAACAGTACAAACCCAAGTTGTGAAAATTAGTTATAATTAGACCTAACATAAGAAATACATTATAATATTTTTAATTTTATATCTGGCTTAAGACATATTTATGGTCGTTAATCTATGTTTTACTGGTGTCAAACTTTCCCAATTTGAAAAAAAAAAAATGTTATAAAACGAAATGATTATACTATCTATTCAAAATGCAAAACAAAATCCCCATTGTCTTTACTTACTTTGAAATATTATTGTAAACTACTTGGAAATATATTAGAATAATATATCCGCTCATTATTCAAAGCATTTTATAAAATATAAGTACGCTTTACCATAATTAACGTGTATGGCATATTTCCCTCTATACATTTTTACGTAGATTATAGATATAAGAAACACTTATCATGTACTAACAATCATTATATTATTGAAAACAAAATTATACATCACAAAAGCATATCATATATATGTAAAACTGTCCACTGATTCAGAACAACAAAAAACGAAGTCTAATTCTACAGTATAACTTAATTGAAACACAAAAATAACTTCAAATAAATGAGAAATATTAATCGAGTAATTGTTAATCACCTTATTCAAATAAAGGCCTTAAGAGACTCAAAAAGTTGAAATAATGAGTACGAAAAGGGTTTTGTGTGTATAAAGTATTACAACATATTTAAAAATACTTAACATAATTTGTATTTAAAAATAATTGCATTTTACCATTATTAATAAGGTACTTTTTTAAATAACATTTTATATACAAATGAAATACAGTAATGAAAAATGCAATAACTTAAGTACACTTACATTTACAATCTACAGAAGCTTTGCTAAATATCGACTTCTAAACCACTAGCAGAAATCTCTAATATCCTGCAAAAGGTTTGGTACTTGTCTCTAAATAACTCTTCAACTGACTCGAAGCTTTAACTTAAAATACAACCGAAACGTTTTCAAGTTAAGTCACTCCAGTCAAGATAAAGAAAATAAAGAAAAGAAATCACTTCGTGACCTACCTTCCAATATCTGAATTATTCACTCTTTCCGGTGCAAATATCTTCCAGATGAGAACAGGAGCCGAAATTCTTATTTTTTTTTCTTTGCGTTCCTTCTCACTTCCTCAGCCTCCCATTACGGAAATGTCGTTGGTTTATCTAATCTGGAAAAAGGGTTTTCGCTGACATTATTAAGGACACGAGAACCCCCTCGACTAAATCAAACGCAGCACAGTGACAGAAAACAGTGCTCTTCTCTCGATAAAGGCTTGAGATGGGTACGAGTCGCTTGTTCTGTGTATGGGAGGAGAGACATTTGAACTAAGGGGTGATCAGGATTACTTACTCATCGTTTTCTTTTGTCCCAGTAGAAAGTTATTGGATGTTTTATTTTAGAGGATCGTGTTCCAGAAGTAGGTATGAGGTTTAGGAAGGCCTGGAACAGAATAAATGTTTGGGATTACAACTAGGAAATAGTTTTACTAAACAGTTTATACATGGCATAGATTGTTTCATAAAACCAATGAAGGGATGGGAAACGGACAATGCTAATTTTACAATATATTACAGAGAATTATAATCAGTAATGCATAATTTTCTTTTTGAGAATACATTGCTTTTATTTGCTTCAATTCCATTAAACATTTATGTTTAAATTTAGTGCATTACATTTGGATGTCAAGTAAATCTGACCAACTTATTATATAAACTATTTCGTTTGTTTTATTTACTTTTAACTGAAATTACTATTGCATTTTAGCTGTACATTGCCAGTACTAAACGATGATTCTTATATAATTCTGTAACTCTTTGAGTTAACGAAACTGTTGCATTAACGACAATATGCTCTGCAAATTACCACACTTCAGCAAGTGAAAGTCTTGAATCATCAAAAAATTTATTTAGTCACCAAAATTTTTATTGCACGTTTAAAGCTTCTTTTAACGAACGATTTTGAGTTCATGAGAGTAATGAAAATCTTACATAAATTCACTTTCCTTCTAAAATCGAAAATATTTTATCTATTTGAGTGCAACGGAATTAATTCAAAAGAGACAAATAATGAAGAAAGTCAATTTTTTTCTTTCCGATTTTTAAAAATAATTTTAAAAATTGAAAAATCCCATATGAATCTTTAATGAGACATATTTTTTAAAAAAAAAAGTCAGAAGGGCAAATATAATTCCTTCTCCATTTTTTGCTCTTCTGAATGTATTTTTTTACATTCAAATAGCTGGTCCAGTTTTGAGAAGGATTGTATATATATATATATATATATATATTAATTCCATAAAATTAACATTACATTCATGGAATCAAAATGGCCGCTGGAGATATGAAACTTAAAAAAAAAATTATATTTACTCTACGAACTCGACAACTCTTCTATTAGCAAAACTTTCCCGTAAGAACTTAGAGAAACACTCTGATTTATGGAGAATTTGATTTGTACAGCAATGTTCTTCACAAATTGCCTCACATTACCAATTGAAAAATTCATTGTTGACAAAAAAATTTCATTCATTATTATTTTGAAAATTTAATTTTCTGCAGCTACAATATTTTTCGTAGTCCTGTTTGGTGGAAACAAATTTCGGAAGCTCTAAAATTAAAAATACTACATATTAAACGGATGATACATGTTAAAATGTCTCAATATTTCATAAAAATTGGAACAATGTTCTGTCTGGAAATGTGTTCAAAATTCTAAGACATTAGACGAAGACAGCCATAAATTGAATCACGAGCTCATGACCAGGTTCAAAGAGAGGGTTTACGCATAATTATGAGAATTGTCGTTCTCTAAAGTCCTCATATAGTGTGATGTTGAATTCAAAGGAGTGAGATTCCCCAGATCCAAGTGTTAGTTCATATCACTCGTATATGATCTAACATCATATCCGAGTGATGGATATGATCGCGACAAAGCGATCGAAATTCAATATGCCTCTGGAAGTCTGGAGTATCTATAAATGACGTCATATTAAATCAACTAATAATCCCATTAGATTAGCATGCATAATTCATTTTTTGATACGATCCACACACAAAACTTATTGCGATTATTAATAATTTTCACAATTTGTTTTGACACATAAATCATTTTGGAACCTGTACACATTATACACTAAATAAAAATTAGTGTTTCTAACTTTCTCTTTTAATCCATAAAATTGGTTAAAAGGGGATTGAATAATTTACCGCGAATTATAGTTTTACCTTTTTCGTTCAGAAAAATGTCCATCATAACACAATTTAAATTTCGAACTGAAATCAATTCTATAAAGGTCCTTAATCATGTTTGCTTTTGTCATAGTTTAAGGAAGTAAAAACTAATTGCCATTAGTTTCAATGTATATTAGTGTAAATAGAACTCAAATGAACAGCATACATTTCGATAGAACAACAGTATTAGCGAATATGGTGTCTGGACTTTATCATCAAGCCGAAACCAGAGAAAAAAAATCCTTGGTATTCGGACTCTCCTAAATTCAATTACTAAACTGAGAAAGACATTTACATCATATCGATCAATAATGGCAATAAAATCTTCCAACAAATTTTCCTTCGTGCCATTTTATAACATTATCCTTAATTCATTTATCTTTCACAGAAATTGAATTAATTTCCTTTTTTCATTAAGCAATTCACAGAACGAACTAGGGAATTTATTCTACAATATTCCAATCATTTCCTCTGTTTCGTCAAAATGACTTTATGATGATGGTTGCACAGTCATCCTTCGCCAAGTAAAATATTTCAAGTTCGTGAAGAACTAGTTATAAATGACGATGTTCATCATTAAGTTCATTAAAAGTCACCCACTTGTCTGATCAAATAAAAGATAATTATTCATTTATCGGAAGACGCGTTTAAAACAATTATGAAATTAAACGAAATTGAATTTCTCTCTTACTTGATGAGATGTTGAGAATAATTGAATCAATATTGTAGGAGTTGTTCAGGAAATACGAATACTTGTGAAGATGCTTGGACATTTAGCACACAAAGATTTCAATTTTCATAATTGGAGTGTAATTTCCGTCACGAACTTTACAAAAATAACTCGAAATTGGTGATGAATTTATACGTTCTACTGAGTTTTAAAGTATTTCTTAATTAGCCAGTTTATAAGAGTTTCCCCTAAGTATTATAAAATCTGTATAACTACTTAATTGGATATGTTAATATGTGTATTTTTATAGTAAGCATCATGTTATTTTAAGAAATGTGTATGGTATTTTCTAAATACTGTGATAATTGTTGTTCAGTAACATACTACACAAATATAAGTGATTTTATTTGTCTTAAATCCGTTTTTAAGATATTCTCAGCTATTTCTCTATGCATCGGGAAGTGAAACATGAATGCACTCAAATCATCAAAGATAGATTTCAAAAACTTTTACTTGATAGAAAAATATAATCAATAGAGATATAAGGATATACAATAAGATAAATGGAAAAGTAGAGCTTGGATCACAAAAGGGTGCATAAAATCTTTGGTGAGGTCTACAATCCCCAGCAAAAATCTGAAATCTTAAAATATTGTATAACAAAGTAAGCAGTGTAAAAATTTGACACTGCCTATTTGATAGATATTTCAGTGTTATATTAATATTCTTAGAGAACAATTCTATTAAATGTGCTTTGAGAACTTCATTAACAATACATTAATTCAGGGTTAGTCTTTGATTAATTAACTGTCTTAGATTATATTAAGCAGTGCAATTAAAAAGGCTAGACGATAATGTTTCAGTAATGTTATTCAATCATTTCTTTATTTTCTTCACAACAGACTTTTTAATAGCAGAGCATAATAATAATAATTTTTTTTAATAAAATCCACAGTATATTGAATTAAAAAATTAATTATGTATTATCTCACATGTGCAATTTTTTAACCCAAATTATTTCTTTACCCAGTTACTCAAAGCTATATTTATGTTAGTAAATTTATGATATGCATTAATACATTTTCTAAGTATCAGCGAGATATTTTTATATTCAAGTACTTTTTGCTTTAGAAACAGCTATACAGATGTTTTTCATTAATTTATGCTTCAGATTTTATTACAGCATAACGTGAATATACCTTCAATGAACTCAGAGAATAACTACTTGTAAAAGGATGAAAATATTAATTTAAGCATAAATATTTATGCATGTTGTTTTATTTCCGAAGAATAATTATCTTTCGCGCATTAATTATTTTTCGAAAACATTATATAACATACTTTATTTTATGAAAATAAGTTATGTTGCGCATTCTTTGGGCCTTTATTTAATTTAAAAGAGCATTGGACTTTACAAATGTAATAAATGTGTAATTGCGTCTTAGCTCTAATTTAAGCAATTACTCAGATTAAAATTTTCTTTAGTTACTATAAGCTCCGTATGGTGACCTAGTATGACAGAATAGTTTCACTGTAGCTCATACATGTCGTAAGAGGTGACTAAAATGGGTACCCAGTGTCGGGTGGTATTGCCGAGCACCCTGCCCCTGGGAACCTCAGAAACTTGACTTTTTCAGGTAAGTACGGGTATCATAACCTCGAGTCACCCTAGAGATATTTTTCTTTCCCGTGGGGTTCACTGGTTTTGGTAAGCACAGCTGACGCACTTCGAGATATCCTAGCGATCCTTCTCTATTTTTTACCCTCCATCTCGTCTTCATTTTCACCTACTTGGTTTTTGTAAGAAAACACGAGCAAAAATCAGGACTATTGTTTTTTTTCAAATGTATAGAAAAAATACTATAATTATATATTTTCCTCGTAGCTTCAGTAAATCTTATTGCAAGAATTTATTTTATTATAAATACTGTCTCTGATTCATGTTCTTGCAAGTAAAGTTATAAATGCTAACAGATCGACAATTGTTAAGTGATATAATAAAAAACAAATTTATCTTATTTCTGAAGTTCTTAGTATGTAGGGTATAAATATTGCAGACAATAATTGTTGTAAATATGTATAAACAAGTGTGCGTTTAAAATAAAACTTTTGTTCAAGAATAAGAAAATAATTCATTAAAAGCTTCGCATTCTATTTTTTTAAGAATCTGTTGAATTTTTTGTAATTATTTTGAACAGCTGTATGTAGAAAATTTTTTGCAAGCAACATATAATGATCCAGAATCCATCACGTAGAACAAAAAAAAAATTCAAATTCAAAAAACTGGAAATATTTCTCGAAAGAGGTATTTTTACGAAAAGCTTAAAACATTTTACAAAAGGTGATGATATTGTAATTATTATTATTTTAAAAGCCTTGAAATGTAAGAATTTCTTCAAGCCGTTATTGTTAACAAGTAAATTTTTATTGGCTCTTACCACATAATGAGCATTTGTTATCTTAATACAACGCAGTAATCTAATTCAAAGATAACTTTTCTTTATCCTGTTTTGGATTGTATACATTAAATGAATGTTATCAAAAAAAAAGAATTGTTTTTCGAATTATTGTTTATTCTTTGAACCTCATCACTGCTATCATTTATATTAGTAAAACTAATTTTAAAGGAATTTAATCAAACATTCATCTATACTTACGAATAGTTTTGAATTCTTGAATATCAGTTTTAATTTATTTTTTGGCTAGAAATAAAATTATTGATTAAAAATGTAATAAATATTTCTTTCAGCTCCAAGTATGTAAAACTTTCAATTCTGTAAAATTTTTTTGCCAAAAATTAAAGTGTGTATCATTAATCATGTTCAAAAAAAATTATTAACTCTGTTACGATAAGTCAAACATTTCTTTCTTTGCTAATAAAAAGAAAATAATCATTCTATATTAAAAAAACAAGCATCAATATTCTAACAAACGTTAATTTAGTAGAATGGGCTTAAATTTAAAATGATGGATGGAAAGTTTGATAAATCTTTTTGAAGTGTGTACAGTAAATTTTTGAAAGAATTATTTCGAAAAAAACTTGGGATTTTTTATGGCTCTATGTAATTTGTTTGTGCGTGGAGTTTTTATGTTTATCAGAAAATAGATGACAAAATATATCACTGGATATGAGGTTATAATTATCAAGATGAATGAGCTTTTTTTTTTTAGTCAAGGAGGGCATTACATATTATTTAGTTATTTTGAAGGAAAATATAATATATATAATTTATTGATACTTTCAGTTATCTATAATTTTTGCTTAGTGTAAATATATCTTAAGTATTCTTTTTCATTTTAATGTCATTTGAAATACCGTAACACCCCAATTTAATTACATAAATTTCTTATTTGTTTCTTTGTATTTTAAAAGTTTTTCTCCTAGATATTAGTATGCTGTACGGTTATTTCTACATATACAAAGCTAGAGATGCTAAGTATAACTTTTAATATTTAAAGAATTAAAAAAGAACTCTGAAATTTTAAAATGAATGGTTACATCTTTGGCCTTTTAAAAAATAAAAATGTAATTAAAGGCGGCAACAATCAAATAGTTGTGAGACTCAGTACAGTGGATTCTTTACTTAGTTTGATATAGAAGCCTTGCATTTTTTTTAAAATTTAAAACAAACATTAAAAAGTTATATGCATAGTTTTGCAAAGAACAGATTTAACCACCCAAGATACGCTTTTTTTATAATAATTATTAAATTACTCAATTAAATATGAGAATTTAAGTATACAATGAAATATCGAGAAATGGACAATAGTAAACTTTTCCACAATTAAGATTAAAGGAAAAGGTAAATTATTAAATTGAATATATTTAAGCTAAATGTAATTAAAATTGAAGCTAACAATAAATTATTAAATTGAACATTATATCAATGCAAATGAAAATGAAAGCAAACGATAAATTTTTAAATTGAATGTATTTAAGCTAAATGTAATTAAAAGTGAAGCAAACGATAAAAAAAATTGATAAGTTATCTGAAACACCAAAAGTGATCTGCTACGCTTTATCTTCTCACATAAAACAATAGCTCTTTGGGTGGCTAATAGATACACGAAGGGTTTGATGACTGTACGACAAGTCAATTTTTAAAATAAATGTTCCTTAAATTTGGTTTTTTGAATATTCATGAAATATTGAAAACACTGTGTGAACTCATCCACTTTAGTACATTTCCTAAATATTCAAACACTAACATAACTTTATATTTGTATAAAATGTTCCTCAAAGTAAATATTGCGGCGTTATCCCCCTCTCCTAAATCAGTTTCAAATATCTTGCCGAGAATTCTAACAACTTCAACTTCGCACAGAACACTCTTACCAGAATATCATGCGAGTGCATCTTCCAAATATTAATGAGCCAGACAGTTGGGCCTAGTCTCAACAAATTACGTAGACATGCAAGAAAATCCCGCGCACTCCGGGATTGCATTCTTCCGAGTACCGTAACCTTATCTCCTTTAATTCAATTCTCTGCGCTTTCATACAACTTGATAAATCAATTCCCTGCACGCCTAAAGTTTACTTGATTTGTATAATCACGTGTCATTTGATTGGAAAGAAGTTGGAAAAACTTAAATTTCAAGTCAGAAAAAAAAAACATGTTAGTTGACGGAAGTCTAACGAACAGCCCAGAAAAGTATTAACAAATTGAGGGTGGATATTTGAAGTTATATTAAAAATATTAAAATAAGTTATCATAAACTCAGAAAAAAACAAGATTTTTATTGTTTATATCGATCTGATGAGCTTTTCGGTGCACCTACACATAGTGATAAACCTGTATATCGTAAAATCTTCTTATATCTTTTTTTTGTATTCCTTTAATTTTCCTTGGCTCTCTAAATATTGTTTTTTCTTGAGCAGTACACTACTTAATTAATTTTGTCTTGCAAAAAATAATTACTTCAGTACAAAAAAATATATGTTTAGTACCCGTACATCTTTACAAAAACTCCCTTATTCCTTCAACCTTTTATTATGGTGTTACTTTTAACGTTTTTATCTTGAAATTAAACTGCTTTGTTCTAAAGATTATGGAATTTTTTTATACAATCCCAAATTTTATTATCTCTTTTGAGGTTCTAAGATAATACTTACCGCCATTTTTTTACAAAAAAAAAAAAAAAAAAAACCCTGTTATCTCATTACCGTTAAAATAGTTTCCATAAAAATGTTATACAAGTTAATACGTTTGAGCATTCACAGTTAATCCATATTTCTTCAACTGCAGGATTAAAGTAATATACGTAGAATGGAATGTTAAAAAAATTCCTTTCTTTCCCCAGAAAATGTCTTTCTCTTATAAATAAAATAATGGTTTTATCGTTAGATCTTCCTAAAATACATTACCATACCATCAATTGATTTTATTTAAACAATTGAGAACGTTACATATTCTTCAGAGTTTTGTAATGTTATAATTATTAAACACAAACTTAATTGTTTCACATAGTTATTTACTAAGCATAGCCTTACATTTATTTTATTATTTTTGGATCCATTAAAATGCTTCATAATTTCAACACGAGAGAAACCTCTTATGTGACAACTGCGTTACGTTCCAGATTTCAATATTCTAGAATTTAGCTTCTTCTTGGTATCTATGAGATTTTAATAACTAGCATCACTTAATAAAAACGACTAGTTTTAAGGAAACACTAAAAGAAAAATTATACAATTATTTGAAAAAAGTAAAATGTTATCATGTTCTGTGTAACATTATTTATGTAATAAGACATTGGTTCAAATTATCTGTGTGAAGTACGCAAAATTGTTTAAAATTAACACTTTTCTATTTATACACAATATAAACCAAAAATTACAGATAATTACTAAATTGGATTCCAATTCATTTCAAATAATCATTATATTCCATGTCTGAAACTTTGTTATAAAATTTCCACTGTAGATCTTATGGCCATACACCAAGGTAATCAAACTTTATTTTTCAGATGCAATTTAATTCCAGGTGTAAAAAAAAATCGTTAAACTAGTTTTCGCTCTGATCTTCAAAGGTAATCGGATTCTACATTCCGATAAATCCTTCCGCCTTTTGGTAGATCAGAGAGGTGTAAACAGAAACTGCATCAACGCTGAGATAAAAAAAAAATGGGAGGAAAAAGTTGCAACCGGAAACCATCAAAGAGAAACATTTCAGAATAAGAACATTTTTTTGTCCCTCTGTAAATCGAATTGAAGAAGCCGCGAGGAATTCCGGTTACATCAAAACTTATTTGTTTTTTATAGTTTAATTAATGTTATGTTATTTTCTAATTTTATTCTAATATATTGTTTGCTTTATTTCAAGAATCTGCTGATATACATTAAAAGCACCAAAAATATTATTAAATACAATTTTTTTTCTTTCTTTTATATAGATCTTTAGCTGTTTAATAAATCGAACAATATAAAACGATTTTCTGTTTTTTTTATTTTATATCATTTGAATTCAGACGGTAAAAGGCGTAAGGGTGTTCTAATGATTTCGGAATTAAGTGTTGGATCAATTTTCTTGAATGTAAGAAAATAAAAAAAAAGTTTAAAATTTTCCATGCAAAGTTTGAAAAGAACAGATTTAGCCACCCAAGGTGAGTGTTTTTTTATAATGATTATTAAAATACTCAATTAAATATAAGAACTAAAGTAAACTTCGAAATATTGAGAAATGGACAATAGTAAACTTTTCTCGATATTAAAATTAAAGTAAAGGAAAAATTATTAAATTGAATATATCTAAGCTAAATATAACTAAAACTAAAGCAAGTAATAAATTATTAAACTGAATATATTTAAGGTAAATGTAATTAAAATTGAAGCAAACATTATAAAATAAAAAGTGATCTGGTACTCCAAATGTGATCCAACTAAAACAATAGCTCCTTGAGCGGCTGAAACAAATTGCTGCCTCACAGCAATCTTAAAAGTCTATCACGATCAAATGAAAAAGAAACAGATTGTTATACATTTTAGTTTATTTAACATGCTTCAATTACGGCAATGTGTGTGTTTATTTCTATCTCTACCTACTAGACTTCAACGCGCCTTTTATCTAACTTGGAATAATAATCAATCTTAACTTTTACCCACTTGCTAGAGGTCGAGCAAGTTTAATCACCAACATTGGAAATTTAAAAGGGTTTAACAAGTCCACTCACTCTACAAGATTCTTGTAACAGATCCTTCTAAACAGTTACAAGTGCAAGTTAACACATCTCAACAACAACTACACATCATTTATCACTATTCTCTAAAAACTAACTTCAAATTTCTTATTCCTAACTTTCCAACTACCTTTACTTTCAATTTGGTTTTTTATATATATATATATATATGTTTATTCTGTGAAATACGTTATATTTCTTAAAGTTCAATTATTTTGTGAAGATCATGTTTCATTTGGTTGTGTTGAGATTTTATTTATGCTATTTATTTTATAAAATAAACATCCGAGGATGGTTAAGAGAAGATTGCAGATAGTCCAGTGTTATAATTCATAATATTTAAAACACATTTCGTATAATTCTTATAGAATTTCCAGAAAACGAAGGCTTGATTATGTATTTATGTATTGAAAAATAAAAAACTTTATGCCTTTTGCATGTTTTTTAAAGAATTTCCGAAAAGAATGTGAAATATTGGACTTTAAATGAAGAGATGCATATATAATGTACGAAAATTTTATTTTGGATTTTAATTACTTTTTCGAGTTTTACGTTTTGCTTATTTTACTTCAAAGATAATAAATTTATAAAGCAGTCTGAATCATATTACTTGTCTTAATTATTCAATTGTAACTCTAATTATATCAATCTATTTTATGAAAACCAAACAATTTCCTTTCAAAGTTTATTTAAATAATATAAATAAAATCTGTTCTCAAATTACGTATTATGTATAATTAACAATGATTTAGAGAAAAAACATTATATTTAATTTTGAATATTTCCTTGGATATCAAATAAATAAAAATTATATTTACTTGTTTTTATTTATATTCTGGGAGAAAAGTGATATTATGATCTTTTATTTATTTAAATTTTCGGAATTTTCAATTTTGAGTTAATTAATTAAAGCTGCATGAAAGTATGAATATCAAAGCAATATAAATATTTTTTTTTCACTCCCAGAAAAAGATTATCTTAAGTTTTTCCTTTATATTTTTATCAGATTCTGTTTCAATCAAAATTTAATTCTTTACCCAAATGCGTATTGTAATACTCGGGTCTGCATAAATTCCTTTTTTTTATTTCCGTTATTTTTAATTAGTTTCCTTGCAATTCAAAATATTGTACAGAAAGCAGGTGACAAATATTTACTATTTTAAACATTATCGATAAAAATGTATTGCAAAATATTTTATTATATTAATCCGTCTATTGATGAATAATATTTTAGTAAAATGCAAATAATAAAAATAAATAAAAATAAGTAATAAATAATGTATAAACGTGATAAGTATACAGTAATAATAAAGCAAAGTGAATGAAAATTAAATTTATGGCTCAAGGTTCCAATCTGACTATACTGCGCCATAAAGATATGTATCTGTGATCTGAACGTTGTGAAAAATATGAATAAAGGCAAAAGAGTTGTTTGATACCAAAAACTATCGAAAATAGAGAAGAATCGCCAGGTTACCCCGGGAATGCGTCATCCATATTTATCAGAGACAGTGAACGTCATGGAAATGAAGAAGATGGCTAGGAAATCTCGGTACCTTACCTACAAAAAGTAATCCAGTGAAGTGAAGAACAAAATTTAAAAAAATATTGAAGATAAGGACTAAAATAAAAACACAAAAAAAGAGATTCATGGAAATAACTGAAATGAAAATAAAAAGAGAGAGAATAATGGTTATAAATAAAATAAGAACAAAACAGTTAGAAAATGATGATAATAAAAAAAATGACAAAGATGAAAATAATGATGATGAATGTATAACCGGAGACAAATAAGGAACATCATGAACTAAAAAAATAAAAAAAAAATATTTTCATAAAATTTTTATTAATTTTTTACCTCTTTTGCATTTTATAAAATTTTAATCGTTTTATTTATATTTATAAGATTTCTAATTCTACCAGTTCAAATATCCCTCATATGGAAACATGGAAAAAGAGGCATATTAAATTTACTAAAGTGTCAAGTATTTCTTTTGGTGCAGACGAGGTATTGTGAAAATGATATGGTGTGTACATTCTCTGGTATCATTTTGAGTATCAGAGCGTGGTTAAGACATGAAATATGTCACCGTTAGACTTTTCAACAATTTAAATCGTTCGTTTTCGTGGGATATGAAAATTGATGAAATTAAAGACTCTTATTTCATTACATTACGAGAAAAAAAGCATATTATTACTGTCTTGTGAAATGCAAAATTTCCTGACTTAATTCATATAGTTTTTTTTATTTGGAATGCAAGTTTATTTACTCAAGGAAATAAAACCGATATAGCTCTACGGAAAGAAAAACACTTCATTTTAACAAAGATCGTATTGCATCGGCATTTATTAAAAATTGCGTTCAAACTCTTATCTCTTTATTTTCTCGGAGATAAATACACATATTTATTACAAGTGTGTGTCTGTCACTCTCTAAAGCTTGTATCTCATCCTGATATCATATCCTAAAATATTATAATTTTATCATAAAAAAATTAATCTCAATCCCAATTCTTGCCAGCATGCTTTCCTTTAAAAACGGAATACTAAGTCAAAATAAAACCAAATAAAAATAATTACGCCACATATCCCTCACGAGAACAGCAGAAATATCCGTTCTTCAAGCGAGCGGGTTTCCTTCAAACTTTTACGCAAGGTCCATTTCAAAGAGAAACAGAATTTACGGTGTTTTGACTCTCCGAAAAATCCTTACGGCGCCCCCTGCTTTTCAATCCTGAACCACACGTTCAGGATTTCATCTATCAATTTCTATGCGAATGATTCTCCAACTGTTTGTTGCATCTCTATGAAAAAATAACTGCTACCGGAATTATTCAGTCTTATGTTGTTTATAGTATGGTTCAAAATAGTGAAGAATTTCGTTAATCTTATTGTGTTAATTTGTCTTTTTTCTGTCTTTTAAAACATTACATCAGCAATAAAACATCTTTCTTTTCTTACATAAATTTAACTTATATATTTCAAACATGACTTTTTTAAAATTTTATCATAAAATGTATAGAATTTTTGTTCGAAAATGATTCAAAACATAACTTTTTAATAGCAAATGACATTATTAATACAAATTGGTAACATCGTGTGCTGCCATCTGTTAAACGGCGCAGAAACAAATTAATTTCACGCTGTATATTGGCTGATTATGGCTGCTAACACGTCGAAAAGTCAACATAGATGAAGCCGGTATCCAACAACTTTCACCGGAAACCAAATAACCATCATAACAATTTGTGTTTTAGAAGAATATGCGCCGAAGAAGGCGAAGAAGGTCTTGTAGGCTGGAAAAATTATAGCGAGATATTGTTGGGATGTAAAGGGCGTCAAATACGCACATGAAACTCATTGAAAATGGACAAAACTACAAGGAGTTACTCTAGTCGCTTTTCGCTTTGCTTATATCCTACATTTTCTCTCCAACGCTGGTATTTTGTAAATTGCCCTTGTATAGGACAGTCTCTGTTTTGAGATTCCCTGTACTAGTAGCCATAAAAATTGTCTTCATCAGAAGATAATTTCTAATAGTTGTAAAAGATAATTTCTAATAGTTGTAAAAGATAATTTCTAATAGTTGTCAAAAGATAATTTCTAATAGTTGAATCCAAGATATATTAATAAAATTTAATATAAATGATTTATATAATCATAATGGATATTTATCACTCGTATTTACTAAATTAAAAGCAAACAATTATTTCAATTATTATTTACAGTATATGTTCCATATAAAAAAAATTTAAAAATTTAAAATAAACATAAATAATATTTCTATTGAGAATTAAATCTAATAAACAGAAATTTTTAAGTGTTTCATGTTAGGCAAATTTAGGTATATATTTATTTTACTTAGTTACCATTCCCCTTCTATACAAAATTCTATAAAAGCAAACTTTTATTTCATATATTTCCATTTTACAATAAATTTTCACAAGCTTTAATAATTTTTTTCGTGTGTACATTAAAAAAAAAAAAATTCTGGAATATTTATCTGAAAAACCAAAAACATATATTCTATGAATATAAATGGTGAATTCCACAAAGTTTAGTCTATACGAACATCATAATTCTTTTTTTCCCTTTTTCAATACAAAACTTTTCAAAATTTTCTTTATTCTTCCTTTCCTTTTTTCAAACTTCACGTGCCTACAAGAACTTATCTTATTCAAATGCTTTACCCTGCCTCCTTACAGATATATAAAAAATCTTGTAGTTATAAAATATACTTAAATATATAATAATCTTAAGCGGTCGAACTGATTTATACACTGGGGTCAATTTTATATACTCATTTAATACAGTTTACATAAGTTAAGGTATACATTCATGCTTCAAAAAACTTACAAGTAATACTTGATTTAATTTCTTACAAATTTCTATTTCTGAGTTAAACGATTATTTTGAGACCAGAATAATAACTCTTATGCAAAGAAACTGGAGTTTTGAAGGGTTTGGCCAACATTGTTAAGGACGCGAGAATTCTCGACAAAATCAAACGAAGCACAGTAACCGAAAACAGAGTTGGTCTCTCAATAAAGGCTTGAGATAGGTAAGAGTTGCTTATCCTATGTAGAAGCAGGGACAATAGGACAAAGAGGTGGTCAGAATTATTTATCGTTTCCATTTATCTCAGTAATATATATATATATATATATATATATATATATATATATATATATATATATATATATATATATATTGCATGCCTCTTATTGGAAAGGGCATTATTTTCTTGAAATATGTAAAAATGGTTTAGAGACAGGTTTGGAGCGAATTGAAGGCTTTTCGAAGGAATAGCTTTTTTAATTTTTGTATTATATTATTTGTTAATAGAATTCATTAACTTCCCAAATTTGAGCAAATGAGGAAGGTAGAGTAAAGTAATAATAAATATCTTATTATAATGGTTGTCCTTGGTTATTTATATCTTGATGTGATTTAAGAATTTTCGGAAGGAAAGTTGGATTCTTGTTCGAAAAATAGATTTCAATTCAATCATTCGAGTACAAAAAATACCCCTTCATGTCCGATACTCTTAGCTTTTAATTCCGAGTACAATCTCGTGTTATATTTGGTGCATTCCAGAATTAAATTTTAGTACCAGAGAAGATAATGGCACATAATTTAAAATTCGAACGAGTCTCACCCATTAAATATTGATGCTTAGTTTTCGTTTTATGAAATTAAATTTAAAAGAGAGCCTCTGTCAATATTCTACTGAAATTTTACCACACACCGCGATGCCACTTAATCTAAATATGCGATGTCCTATAAAGTTCATCATCTCGGGAACTTACCTTATTTAGGTAAGTACAGGCAACATGATCGAAAAATATCCTAGTGACTTTTTTCCTTTTCTGGTGTTGTCTGATGATACTCGTCTATTTTCAACAAATTTTCTCCTATTTTCTTTTCTTCTGTCGCAATTACAGTTTAAATAAATAAATAGAAGAAAGAAATAATAGATTTGTACCTTGTACCATAAACATCAACGCTTACTCACTTCTGGATATGTTTGGCCTGATTACGTAGACCAACTTATTCTGTACTGATTCTGAAACCTTTCAACCTGATTCTGAGGCACATCTTAAACCGTGTGGATGTATTACGTTGCACCAGTCAGAAAAATTCCATTTGATATGTTCACAACATCACTTTAATGTTGTTTCATTGGACTGGAGGATTAGTGCAACACAAGCATTCTGTACTCGAGGGTACATTCATTTCATGTGGAGCTTTCGGTCAACAGTTTTGACTTTTATTGTTTTAATAAGTATTATTCCTTTATTGATTGATATTTTGTATTGATTAATTGTCTTTTTAGGACAATTTATTTATCATGCATGTCTTTACTTAGGAGCTAGATATCTTTCTACTACAAAACGCTGCTCAAAATTTCATAAATTTTTGGATACATTGTTTTACACCATGTCGGAAGTTTTCACTCATAAATATTTTATGCTTGCTACCTGAAGAGTTGGGCTTTAGCAATTATTATAAAGAAAAAAAAATGTTTCTTCAAATTCATAATGCATTTTTATTTCCCCAAGCAAAACATTTTTAAGTAAAAAAAGTTGCCAATGTGAATAATAAAAAGAATAAAAACAGACGATTCTGCCATCAAAATCAGTTTTTACGTTAAACATTGAGCAAACGATAAACATTAAATAAGAGCAAACGATAAACTATTAAATGAGACAGTAATATTCTGTTCGGATATTAAAATATAAGCAAAAGATAAAATATTAATTTATATATATCGTATGAATTAAATATAATATAATTTAAATTAATGATTATATTCATAATGCATTATGATGCTAATCTTTTGAGCCCAACTCTATGTATCCTTATTTTTATATGCCTCTTTTTTGTTAATGTCATTTTGTGAGATTAACAACATGTTGGCACGTTCTAAAATATTATACAGTTCATTATATATATAACCTGAAAAAATTCCGATACTCAAGAGAGTTAATTTATGTGAATAATATATTCATTCCAGTGCTGTATAAAATCTACATATTGACTTCAAAGAGTATAATAATTTTTATTTTCTATTTCCATTCTGTGTAAAAAATACATTAAACTCCTTTTTGCCTTGACTTAGGAAATTAATTGGATTCCATACTCCTATAAACTCTTCCTCCCTTTTCAAATATCAGCATGTTGTAAACAGAAACTGCACCTCTGCGACGGAATTAGAAAAAAAAAACTATTTCGGGTGGAAGATATCGAAGGAAACGTTTCACAAAAAGAGCTTTTCTGAAAATCAAATTGAACAAACAGGGAGGCATTCAAAGGACATCAAAGGCAATTTATTTCGAATTAGTTAATTAGTGTTGAAATCTGATTTTTGTTCATTCTTTTCTTGTGTTTGTTGAAATACTAAATAAAGGGGGAATTCCTTCTTTTTAAGACCTTGATAGTCCTTGAAATGACCCTTAAAATATATTTGGTTATATATTGAATTTATTTTTCTTTAAGTAAAATAAGGTTTTAAAAATTTTATCACAAATTTCGTATCAATCGAGTACACTAGTGAGGATATCTAATAATTTAAAATACATGATCTTTTAGAACAGATAACATGATCTTTTAGAATAGATAACATGATCTTTTAGAATAGATAACATGATCTTTTAGAATAATCATTTTA
Organism: Nephila pilipes; assembly: GCA_019974015.1. Taxonomy (NCBI): domain Eukaryota; kingdom Metazoa; phylum Arthropoda; class Arachnida; order Araneae; family Nephilidae; genus Nephila; species Nephila pilipes. The sequence continues at coordinate 255,070 of BMAW01021613.1, read as the reverse complement.
AAGACAATAATAATAATAATGCGGAGCTCAACGATTTACAATGTTAACCATAATCGTACAAAAAACTTATAATAATAATTAAAAATAAAAATAATACTTAATAATTAATTAAATTCTTCTGCTTAGCATTTAAACTTATCAAATGCTCAGAAAATATGAAAAAGGAAAAAAACATAATTGTAGAAAATAATTTTAAAAACTCAAAATTGAATTTCATTTACAACTATGCGAATTACAATAATGAAAAAATAAGTATAAGTTGTAAAATCATATACATTACGGACACAAGCCCTTCATATTGTAATTAATGACTTATTCTTAAATTTTTTTGCATTTTTAAGTAGATATATTCTAATACAAATTCAAAAATGCATACTCTAAATCCGATGCTTTTATAAGATGCAGTACAATTAAATGCTTATTTACTTATAAATAAATTGAGTCATATCAATATTAATATTTATACAAATGCAAGTTTATAAGATTTTAAATATTTTTCATGCTGTTTATTTTAGTTTTCGTTTACTTGAATTTTTAATATCTCAGAGAATAGAAAATTGAGAAAAATTTAAGGATAATTTTTTTCAAATTTACATTACGCTTTTATTACTTTTCGTACAGGAATTTTATTTATTAATTTCAAAGCATTATTAATGTTAACAAATATTCTGTACTAAAATAATTCCTTTTTTAAAAGCTTAGGTATTAGTCAAAGGAATTTTATTATTAATATTATTATTTATTGTAATTGCTACATTAAGTGAATACATTAATATTCATTTTTAACTATATGTAAAGCTATGTATAAATAAGCAGCTTACTCTTATATATATTATTTTTGATGGAGAATTGCATTCGTTCTGTAAAAATATAGAAATGCATTTATATATTCTTTTTTGTTTGTGATTTTATAATTTTTTTCAATTGCTGCTTTTAAAATCTTATTTAAATATTATTTTATTTTATTAGCTACAAATCCTGATCCCTATCTACGAAGAGTTAAATATATAATTATCTACTCTTTTCAAAAAACATTATCTCCCATTATTAAACTCCAGTTTTTCTTCTTAATACTTCTGGGAATCGAAGTTTTAAATGAAAACTATTTTTTTTTTGTTCTTTTAGTTGCATTTTTGTGCATGTATTTTTAGCTTCAGTTATATTCTGGGCTTTTGATAGAATAAATGTTTTCTTATTAAGGAACTTTTTGTAAAAATAAATAATTTCTTAGAAGTAGAAGAATGGTTTTTTTCGTTTCATCACATATTTAAAAACATTTTTAACAGAATACTATGTTATTTACGGTTTATATTTAATTTCCAATTGTTTTTTTTTTCAGTATTTCTAAGAATCAACATTTTAAATGAAATTATTTCTTAATTTTCGTGAATTCCATGCTTTTCTTAATATAAAAAAATTCTTGTAAAGGAACCTTTGTAAAATTATTTTTCTTAGAAACATAAATATTAATGTCTTGTTTTTTTACTATATTGTTTCAAAAAATATTTAAAAGAATACATTAGAAACGGTTTATTACATGAACGTGATATTTCAACTCCGCTGTATACTTAATATACAATTAATGATGATGAACTGTTTTAAGAATTTTTATTTAACTGAAGCTTAGAGATATTTTCTTTTCATATAATTAACAGACTAAGTAATTAAGTTTGGTTTAAACTTGCAAATTCCTATGGTGAAACGTCTGTCATATATTACCATAAAATTACTGATATTACATTTTTGCAAATTTGAACCTCACGTGCGATATGGCATGGCTAATAAGAAGTAATGTATTCCGTATCTTGCACTAATACACCAAACCTCATTGTTATATTCAAAATCAAGATGCGTTGATACTAGTGCTTTTGCACATATTAAATATTTGTTATGTATGAAGCATAAAAATGATATCATTAATTTTTATAATCATTAATATTCATTAATATTTATGTTGAGTTTCACTACATTTGGAATTTTAAGAAATTCAATGACTTTTGTAAGGAAAATGTGACTTTCGTATACAATTGTAAATACTATTTTATTTGGATTCCTCTTTGACTTAATAAGTGAAGAATAACTACGAACCAGCTAACAAACAAAGAACAAAGAAAATAACAAAATAAAGTGCAAGAGCCAACGTTTACGAAATGATACAAATATAAATTATTTTCATAGAAAATTCATTATCTAAATCTTACCCCTATTTTTTTTCTCTTTCACCTTTCTTCAGTATGAAACAAATTTATTTCACAAAAAGAGTTCTATAAAATCCAAAAAATAAATTAATTTCGCAATTTTCTTCTATTCGGGCTTTTCTCTTTATTAACTTTGGAGACGTTTTACAATTCGAACTGCATAAAATAAAACCTCGACCCCCACCAAATGAAACGTGATTAGCACAAATTTGATGAAAGTAATAGACGTAATGAACTGATTTGTGGATGATATATGTGTGAAATAGAATCCACAGTGAGTGTTATTAGTAGACAGTAGATAGTTATTTGATGCCTCTGCGCAAGAATCGAAGAGGTGTTTGTCTGATTTTCTGTGAATAAAATCGATAAAAAGTTATTTCTGGCTAGAGTAATTTATTAAAGGCGTCCAATCTTCAGTATTTGAGAGGTAACTGGCTCAACATGGGGCAGTTAGTAAGCTTGAACTTTAATATCCAATTCCGAACTGGAATTAAAGTACGTTGAGGAAAATAAACATAAAGATAGAGGGTTAATTACTATAAGTACTTAACAACTGCTTTAATTCTTGTCTGATGTTTCTTCATTATACTGTAAACTTTTTTGTCGCATTTGTACTATTTGAATAATTGGGGATAATAACCACAGTAAATAATAGCTTTACAATTTTCCAAAGCTAAGAAATATACTCCTATTAAGGGGTCATATAATAATTTAAAGACTAAGGAAAGAACATTTTTTTTAAAAAAAGGAAATTGAAAATCTCAAAAATATGCTTCTTCCACTGTATTGTCATAAAACATTTAATGGAAGAGCTTTAAACCGATTACTTAGTTAAACTTTCGTTTAAAATTAAAATAAATAATCATAAAAAATATTCAAAATAAAAACAAACGCTGAATAGTGGTTTTATCAGAAGAGAATTGAGTATTTGAATTAAATTTAAGCATGAAGTCCGACATATTATAGGAATGTTACGATACTTCTAAGTTTATGTCTCCTCAGAATGACATTTCCAAAAATGTCCTTGTCATATCACGAAGAATTACACTGGAAGGCAATCATTTCAGACACATTTCCATCAAGAAACAACTACTCAGCAATAGAGCCTTAAATAAAAAGTTTTCTCCACATAACCTAATCCATATCCCATCCTACGGTTGTAGCAATATCTCTCTTTCTTCAAATGAGTGGGCATCCTTCAAACTGTTAGGCAAGGTCCCCTGCACAGGGACACCAAATTTACGGTATTTTGATCTTGCGACAGATGCTGACGGCGCCACCTGCTTGTCAACCCTATGCTCAAGTTTGGGATCCCGTGTGCCATTTTCTGTTTCGATGACTCCCAATTGTTCGTAGCACCCGTGTGAAAAACCTCTCAGCCTTCAACCAAGTTTCCGGAGAATTCACGATGTTTCATCATTTTTCCTATGGAATGAATAAAAATGTTATGAGTTTAGTCGCATAAATTTCATTTAAATTGAAACGTTTGGTGGATGTGTGTTTTATTGAAGATTTTCGGAAAAGGAAAAAACAATAAATTTTATTTCTCATTGTATGCATATATTTATCTTTCCTCAATTTCAATTTTTGCGTTCCTGGTTGAATTCGAATTGGAGCCAAGAGAGGAGAATAACGTTATCGTATATTAAATCTGATACTTTTTCACAATTTTTTTTAGATTTTAAGAATGAAATTTTTTCCTGCTTTTGTTTTATTTGAGTTTCTGTGAAAATGATTCATATTAAATACGCATAAAATTATTAATAAATAGCTAATGTATATAAAATTATTAATATTTCATAAAATATATTTTCATTTAATTTAGTTTTATATGTGTATGTTTTAATTTTCAATATCATTGAAGAAATTATGCAGTGTCAAAAAAGAAAAAAAAACTTTAGGGAGGAAAAAAGGAAACTTTAAAGGCTAACGCAGTCTTATAATTATTATTAAGCCAGAAACATTAAAATTTTGACTAATAAATTATTAGATACGGTCTCAGATCATATAGGAGATACTAAACTAAATTTAATCACTATGGGATATATTTTTCTTTAATCAATATTTTATTCATAATTGCTGCAAAATTTATTTTAGAAAACAGTTCTAGTAAAATAAAAACAATTTGGGCTTGACTATTTGGTTGTTTTTTAAAATTTATTCAATATGATTATAATAATAAATATGCAGATAATCCTACAATTCAGTACCTCAGTCTGAATATGTTTGTTTTGTTGAATACTCTATTATTTATTCAGTTTTCTATAAACTACAGTTTATTTCTTTTGTTTTCTATTTTTCTTTGTTTTTAGCTGTTCATTCTACATTAATACTGCATTGTTTTATTTTTAATAATTTGTTATCTCATACATATATTCCTCCTGTAATATAAAGCTGCTTTGTGCCTATTTTTGTGTGAGTTTTTTGAATTGATAACTTGGTAATATGTTTTGTTTCATTAAATTTCATTTATATATATATATATATATATATATATATATATATATATATTTATTTATTTGTGTGTGTGCGTGTCTTTAATGGATATTTTGGCTGTATTAATTTAATGTTTTATTTGATGTATTTAAGCAAATATTTTGATTATTTGAATAAGAATTTTTATTTTTAATAATATTTGTAATTAGATTTTTGAATATATACTTTTAACTTCTTGATTTTCTTCAAATTTTAAAGTATTTTTATAACAACAGTTTGAAAAGTATTTATTGCATTTTCTAGAAATTTCCAATTTGTACCTGTATTACTACAAAACTTAATAATAATAAAAGAAATTCAAGGAGGATATTAACTTATGTACTACGTTCATTTGATCCTTAAAAATACTTGAAATATATTTAGTATTAATAATTCAGTATTCAGTCTCTCATATTCATTGATTAAATAATATATTTTTTTACAATTTTGTGCTTTGAAAATAAACAATAATTATTCCTCTGGAATTAAATAACCATTTAAGCTAAGACTTTCTTTAAAATTTATATTATCAGCAAAAACCAACCTTTTGAAAAATTCCTTTCTTAACATATTTATTGTATTACTAAGTAAAATAAAGTAATAAAGCTTTTTAAAATATTTTGCAGCTATACCGTGTATAAGTACACTGATAATTAGAAATTTACTGTATTAGGATTGAAATTGATTAATACTTCAATGTGGGGATCTGGGATACTCATTCTATTCCAATTTCCAATATGAGTAGAAGCAATTAAATAAATATAATTTCTCTATTTGTCTAACTTTTGAAAATATTTTATAAATATAGAGCATGTCGAAATTCTTTCAATTTACGTTTAAATTTAACTTTTACAAATTATAAGAAATTGAATAAATATTTGTTAAAATTAACTGGCTAAAATTTTTATTAAATTTGTTTAGTATGTGTTTCTAATGTATTCATAATAAATAAGTTATTGCACAATTTATATCTGTACTTTTCCCAATAACCTGTTCAGCTATGGATATTAAAAAGACATTTTTCTTGCAGAGATGAACTACGTAATCGCAAAATTTATATTTACATAAATTTTTATTCAAACTGAAATCACGAGCTTATATATGACAGTATGTTTTTTTTTTTTTTTTGTACTTTGTATAATATGGTATGTACTTTCGTTACTATTTTAAAATTATTTCATTAACAAATGTAAAGCATTTTTGAACATATGCTTCTACTTCAAGTATCTTTCAATATTTCAGTTAATATTTGTAATGCATCAGTAACAATGAAATATTTTGCATACAAAATACGGAGGATTTGCGTAGTAATGAATATCATTGGAAGTGTGTTATAAATCCTTCATTACTAGTCAATTTACCTATTTAAATGTAAGCAAATTGATTATAAAGAGCCTTCATGTATACATACGTTACAAGTCTATAATAAACTAATTTAATTATGAATTAATATCATACATACATTAAATCGTAAATTCTATGTATAAAATGTCAGAAAATAAAAATAAATGATAAGCATTGAGTTAGATAATGATAAACCCCCGTATATTCATTTTAAGCATTTTTATTAAGCACGTAAATACTCATTGGAAATACATACAAGTAATATATATATATATATATTTGTGTGCGTGTAAAGTTGGTTTTTATATGATTTCCTTATAATTAAATAGTTTCTTAAATGTTATTGTTTTCAATTCATGGTTGATTTGATAAACCTGTTTATGATATGATATTTTATTAATTGTAATATTGAATTTTTGTTCATAAATACATAAATGAACAAAACTTGAAATTATAATTAACAAAACATGGCATCATAAGCAGATTAATCATAATTTGACCGCATTAATGTCAAACAAATTAATTAATTATAAAAAAATCATTAAAAAACTAAATTTAAATTAATAAAACTCATTTTAAAATTATTATATTTAATTAAACAAACTAAAATCAAAACTTAATAACAAAAATAAAATAATTTTATGAAACTGAAAACTTATAAGAGAAATACCAGTTAAGGAGAAGCAAAAATTTAGAATAATGCAAATAATGTAATTATTAATGCTACTTATTTTTGAACTGAATAATGTCTTATAATAAAGTTATTACTGATCCAACCATTAATGACTTGAATACATTTATATTAAATTAGAAAACCAAAATTAGCAAAATCCTAAAATCAACCAAGGGAAGAGAAGAAAAAAAACTACAGAATGATCAGAATCTAACCTTCAAACTTCAAGCTAAAAGTTACTGCAAAACAAAATGGGAAAAATACCAGCGATAATACTGAAATAATGAAAAACCCTTTAATGATAACCACCATCAGCAATAATAATTTCCTTTATAAGTAACCAGATATGAACTCTGAGCACAAATGTAAATAAAGGTCAAAACAATGTTATTACAAATGAGTTTGATGATATATGTATATGTAAATGTTTTGAAAGATATAAAAGGAGAATAATATAGACAATGGAATAGAGGTGAGAGCATATATGTACATATATATGTACATAAATATGTATACACACACACACACATATATATATATATATGTGTGTACATACACACACATATATAAGCTCAATTTCTTCATAGTACATATACGTGACGTCTGAAGTCACATTCTCACCTAATTCCAGACATTAAATCAAATTTCAAAGAAACCTTTAGTCTCTCTGAGAAAATAAAAGGAAACAGACAGAAAATATATTTGTGACCTCCCTTTCAATATCTAAATTATTCACTCCTTCTGTTGCAAATATATTTCAGATGAGAACAAATGTTGAATTCATGTTACTTTCTTGCGTACCTTCTCACTCCTCTTATCTACCGTTACGGAAATGTCTTTGCCTTATCTAATTTGGGGAAAAGCTTTCGCTGACATTATTAAGGACGCGAGAGCCCTGGAGTAAATCAAACGCAGCACAGTGACAGAAAACAGTGCTCTTCTCTAGTCAAAGGCATAGTGCGAGATCAACCCGCTTGTTCTGTGTAGGAGGAGATGCCTTTAAAATAGAATGTGGTTCAAATTTACTTTCTTTCCATTTAACTTTCCATTATGTTTAAGTTGTTGAGCGTTTTATTTCAAAGGATTTTGTTCTAGAAATATTTGAATAGATTAAAAGAGTGATTAGGTCTGAATAAAATAAAAAAAAAAATTAATCCCAATTTGGTTTCTTGGAGGTTTGTTGGTTCCTTAAATTAAAAAAATAGAGATGCATTTTACTTTTTGTTAAATTTAAATTATTACTCATGTATGTATCACTTACATTCATTAGGATCAAGCTATGATTTGAGAATTTTGTATAGGTTTGGGAATAATTATATAATTAGATGCTTGCACACAATGTTATTTTTTTCGGCAGCCTGACACTTTCGAAAATAAAAAAAAAATACATTATGAAAGTAAAGCAAAAGTTTCTATTTTTTAATGTTGTTGAAATTATCCAATTGCTTTCCACAGTGAAGTATTAACTGTACACTTTCCCATTTTGAACCGTTGTCTAAAAAATCAGTCCATCTTTTTAACAATTATATGCTACTTAAAAATTATCTAATTAAAATATTCTGCGAGAAGCGTAGTAATATTCGTAGACATGAAAAAGCTTTAAAATTTCCTCACGTATGTGTTTCCTCATTTCTTTTACCAGTCTGTCTCAGGGCTTAAATCCTGTCTTTAACTTTCAATCATCCTATTTCCAAAACCATTTTTACCATTTAAAGCAACTCTATATTATAAATTGTCTAGATTTCTACATTATACAATTATTCTTAGATCTTATACCGAAATGCTTCACTTATCATATTATCCAAATTTCGCAATACAAACATAGAGACCATCATACTCATACTCTTGATAATTATGATAGTATAACTAGTCTAGCCCTTCAAATTGCTTTGGAAATATCTGATTTCTGAATAATTCTTAGTCATTACTGTAACTACAGCTGTGTTAATAGTATTTATTCTATAAAATGAATGAAATGAAAATTCATTTGTAACTAACTATTCACTAAAAGAAATTTAATATAAAAATCTTAAAGTTTATGAGCACATTTATCTGTTACATTACTTTAGGAAGATATCAGTTGACGGAAAATAATATTTACGTTATAAGCATTCATGTTACAAATTTGTATTTCAAAATCATGTAATAGTCTGTTTTATTTACATTCATATCCAGTGTCTTGTATTATATTCGTCTTTAGATTCATTTCAGCTTTTCACCAAATATTAAAATTTTGATAAATAAAAAAGTATATATTAATATTATTAGTTTACATTTAAATTTTTATGCACGTGAATCGATTTTTCTGATTGAATCACAAATTTCTATTTTAAAATTCCTACATCCTTTTGTTAATCTTTGTTGGTCGAGCCATTTTCTTCAGCAGATGTTTGATTGAATACTGAATTTTAAGACCAAACTATTATTTTCTGCAACAGTTTTTAAATTATCAAAACACACGTTAATTTTATAATACTTATACCTAGAATTTGAAATTTTTTGCTCCTTAAATTGAGAAATTTTGATTTTATTTTCAGTAAGCTAACTAAATTAAATAAACTTCTTTCTAAATAAAGTAAAGGAACATAATTTCTTTGCTGTAAGAGTCATTAGTCATTAATATTGGGAAAAAAATTGGAACAGAAAGACACCGAACGCAATAAGCGAGATTAAAAAACATTAGCGGGTATAAAGGAAAAAGCAATATCGCCTTTTAACATGGAAAGTATTACATATCCTAATTTTCCTTCCACATAACTCTGGGTAAATTTAATTATAAAAATACGAAGACATTTATGTGTAATCAATGATCGCAATAAAATTCCCTCCAAATTTTCTTTCGGGTCATCTTCTAACTATGTCTGTAATTCACTTATCTTTCATAGAAAGGGAATTAATTTCGTTTCTTTTCATTAAGGATTTCACAGGTCGAACAAGAAAGAACAATCTGGAATGTTCGACTAATTCCTTCGTTTCAATAACGCAACTCGATTGCAGCCTTGACGGTTGTAGTTACAGTTCCGATGTTAAACAATTTAAGATGGCGAAGTAACGAGTAAGTCGGAGAAAGAGAGAGAGAAAATGACGAATATACGTACATATCACTAAGTGTGTTACGAATCACCCATTTGTCTGATCAAATAATGGGTAATTATTCATGTATTGGAAGACGTGTATAAAACAATTATGAAATTGGAGGAAATTGAGTTTCGTCGGTGCTGAGATGTTGAGTATAATTGAATTCGCGGTGAAGGAGCTACCCAATAAATATCAATACTTGCATGCTGTGATGTGTATATTGAGCTTTAGATTACTCTAATTTCCACAATTTAGATTTAATTAAGTTTCATTATGGACTTCAATATTCCTTTTTAATTATTCATTTAGAGATACATAAACTTAGCTTGCTTATATTCTTGTAGTTAATAGAATTTCTGAAATATTTTAGCTTGAACTATTATTGCAGTGGACTTATTAACGGATTGCCCATATGTTGAATTATGTATTATTCATTATGTGGTAATTATTTGTACTGAAATGCTTATAATATTCAAGGTAATCTCGTTTCCATATAATTTTACATTCAGTTAGGTCACAATAGAAATTATTTCATGTATAGGTATATTTTATGATAGCTAAAAATTATAAATTTGCTTTAATCTTCTAACACAAAAGTAATAAATTATCATCTATTTCAAAAACTTATTTAAATTTATTAAAATATCCCACAAAAAGATCTGCATTTACACATTATAAGAAGAATAAATATTTATTAACATTATTAAAACATTTCGAATAAGTTTAAATCAAGAAAAACAAGATGACAACCTCACAACAAACCTAATAATAATGTTGATGAAAATCCGAAATGGAAGAGAAAACCGGGTAAATTTATCGTTCATTCTGCTTCTTATTCATTGTTTTCCAGTGCTACCTTATTTAGAGGTAGTAGAAAGACTTCAACTCCCTTTGGCATCAATCCACTTCATCTGGCTTGATTTCCTAAAATTACTGGATGATTCGCGTTAGTGGTGAGAGTGACGCCAAGCGTGGATGGTAAGCGATCACAAGTCGCCACAGTACTCCCCCTGCAATCACGAAAAAGTTAACTCTAGAAGTGAATTACAAGACCGGAACGTCTTCCATTTCTAGTAAAGGTATCAGAAGAAGAAATAACAGAAAAGGGGTCTCTTCAAAAGGTCAATGGAATCATAATGCTGTTTTCCATCTCCAACCTTAGGAGTTTTCCTCGTTATCTTGTAAAAACTAGCTTATGACTTTCAAACTAGATTAATTTGTAGAAATTCGCAAGAGTCTTGGTGATAACGAATCGTCATCACGAGTTAATGGGATTCGATTGCATTCATTTCATTAAATATGCTTTGATGTCATTCGTTCAACTATTAATAATGATAAAAGTAAGCGAAATTTCTAAAACACATATTAATATTTTATAGTAAATATTATAATTATTGTGAATGAAAGTATTTTAAATTAATTAAAGTACGAGAACAGAAATAGAAAAAAATAAAATAAGTTTAATTCTTTCCATCATGTAATTTCTTAGAAATATCTTTACATATATTTTAATTGAAAATTTTCATTTTCCTTTAACTGGGCTTTTAAACAAGATTATTTATTAAAAATAGTACAAAATTTCTTTAGATGTCAGAGAATTCAAAATATTTCCTAACTGTAAAGAACTATTTTTTAAAAATTAAAATATGGATCATAAATCAAGTTCATAAAAATAAGCAGCAAATATATAAGATAATAAATCTAACAAAATTTAATACTTCTCTCCTCTTCTTTTGAACAGTAAAAAATAAAATTGTTTGAAAAACAAAATCTCTAATATGCCAACAAGAGTTAATTTTGTATAACAAAATGAGACTTAAAATGATGGATGAAAGGTTTGATTAATAGTTTTGAAGTATATAGCATATTTCAAAAGAAGATTACTAAAAAAAATACATTTTTTGGTAGTATGTAATTTGCTTGCACGAGGAATGGTTCACAAAAATGACATAAGATTGTTATTTAAAATAAATGGACTCGTTTTGATGAAAACAAATATAATGTATATCAAGTTTTGAGAATATTACTTTATTGTTACTTCCTTGTATTTTAAAATGAAACAAATTGTAATTAATTATTGAGAAATATTTTTTACTTCATTAAAATTAAGATGCTGTTATCATAATAATACCACTATATTCTTCTTCTAAGGATTTTAATATATTCTAAGAATTTTCCATCCCAAACCATTTTTAATATAATATAATACTTAAGCTTACTTTATGGAGAAGATCCTTGTAAATAATATACAGTGCACTCTCAATAATATGACAAATATCGCAATAGATTACCAAAAATACCGGCTTACTAAAACTTCACTAAAATTCACGCTCTAATGTCTAAAATTAACTGATATAAACTAAGCCTTATTGAATAAAATTCAATATGATACACGTGAATAAAGTGTCAGTCACACAAAATTGCTGAAACTACAAGAAATGTACAGTTTTGTATTGATAGCCTACATTATCCCATTGAACTTAAAGCCTTATAATAATTTTATAAAGCTCGTAAGCCCGAAAATAAACGTTGGATTACTGACAGGACCTGAAAAGTAAAGTACCAGATTATAAAAAAAAATGCTGTGCAACAATTTAAGAACATTTTGCTAACAATAATTCCTAAATTAAAGTCAATTTTCACATTTTAAATTAAGATTAACCACCTACAAAAAGGCAAAATCTGACTTCCCATCTATATCATTTTTAATAAGTATAGGATAACATAGGTGTAAATAGGTTGTTTGATTGTACTGTTAAGTTCTCATTGTTTCCGAAACAGAATGCAGCCTTTCATTTTTCTCAACAAATTTACATGTAAAAAAACCACCAATTGGCAGAATTATAAATTCCGCAGATGCCAGCCTTAATAGTATTCTTTGTTTAACCCTGGAATGAAATTAACACGTTTATCGAAGAGGAACATAAAGGCTCTTCTCTTTATGGTCAAAAATATATCTTTGACTTTGTTTTCTAGTAACACTATACACATATATTGTTTACCTGTGCACAGATTTTCTTTTGTGATATAATATTGAAACGTTCAGAAGATTTGCTTTCAATATTACACAATTAAATGAGTATTATTTTCAGTTAAATGACTTGTAATATTTAAGACGTTCATTTCTACTGTTAAAGAAACTTCACATTAATCTGTTCGTCTTTATAAGTTAAGAAGACATAATTCAAAATTATGCAAATTTATCCCGAATTTCGAGACAAAATTTCAGCTTTGTGCTTCTTAACACCATTATATACTTTAACTGTAACACGTGAAAATATATCTTTCCTTTCATTTATGTTTCTCATTATTAAAAATATAATTTTTATGACCATTACTGCCATGCATAAATATTAAATAAAAACAATGCAAATACATAATATGCGTATTATTAACGATAACTTTATATTAAAAGTTTTAAAATTATCTGAAACTTTATAAACAATATCATTATAGTCATCGTTTACCTAACAAGGACTATTCATGTTAATCTAATCAGTATTGTTATTACTTATCCATCTAATATTGTTCATTTAAACCATTTTTGAGAATGTGCTTTAGAAAACTATCAAAAAATTCCGTTATGTGTTCAATAATGTTTCTTTTTGTTGTTAGTTTGTTTTGGTTTCTATTTAAAAAGTTTATTTTCTATAAATGTTAATTGAAAATTCCTAATTTTGTATGCTAAACGCACTTCTATGTTAATTTATGTTTATGTTAAATTCAATTAAATTCTAACGCAATTTTATGTTAAGCGACCTTGCACTATTGAAATATAATATATTTATGTCTAGATTAATTCTCTCTCATAGTCTCTCTTTCTTGGAGTTTATGTCTATCTATACTTCCTATCATTGAAAAATATAGGTTTTAGTGTATTTTTTAAATCTATCGATGTCAGATGTAGAATCATAAATAATTAGTGGGTCAAAGTCTGATCCGTTTCTTCAAATGGTCAGGTCCTTACCAGTCTCTATTATATAAATCAGCGATAATTGTCCAACGTATGGAAATTCATACATAAAAGTACCACAAATCAATTTATTTTTATTCAAGTTATGTATTTTGAATTCGGTTGGAACGGCTGGTCTTGGTTCGAGTTTCACTTTGAACCACTTTCAACATATAAAAAAAAATTTAACTTATTCTTCGGCGCTTATATATGCATTCGATGGTCTTATTCTGGCTCTTTTTTAAAATTGTAATGAATGGCATTTCATTTTTGGACCACGTTTTTAAACAGTTTAAATAAAAAATGCCCCAAAGGTTAGTTGTACGGAGTATAGCAAAAATGCCCAATTCTATGCATTTGTAATTAAACTCCCGTTGCCTGTTATAAAGAACTAGTAATCTACTGGATATTTTTTTGCTCTGATTTGGCAAATGCATTTCACATGATTATTTATTTCATTCATTTCACATCATTAGTCTTTGAAATTAATTAGTGTGTTTTAAGTACTATGTGCTAACAAGTACAATCTCAGTTTGTTTTATTTTTCATTGCATTCCAAGAGTTATTGAATTTAATATATCTCATTTTAAACTAATTTTTAGTTATATGATGTTTTAACTCTTACAATAAACACGTCAAGCAATAACTTTAACTCTTCATGTATCATTAAAGAAATTCTTAGTAAGAAAAAAAAATAATAAGATTGTTATCACCCAAATCTCAAACGGCAACCAAATTCTGTATTGCAATAAATTCTTCCACCTTTTAGATCTTTACGTTATAAATAGAGACTGTAACAGCGAAAAGTTGTAAAAATGCAACTAGAAACCATGGAAGAAACATTTTCTGTAAAATAATTTTTTCCTTTCACAAATTGAATTGAAGATGCCGCGAGGAATTTGTAAGACATCAAAGGTGATTTATTTTCAATTAGTTAATTAGTGCTGAAATTTTTGTTTCATATTTTTATTATTTTCTTCTTATGTAATTGCTAAATTACAGAATAAAAATGAATCCTTCTCACGTACTGCAGATTATGTTATTTTTAAAACAGAATTATCACAAACGTGTTCGTATTTAGATTTGTTATGCTATCTAAGCGAATAGTAATTGTGACATATTATAAAATTATGAAAAATAAATTGAAGAAATAGATCTAAAAAAATCAGTCAAAAAGCAAAGTTTCAAAACATTTGAATCTTTAACAATCGGTTAAGTAAAATAATTTGATTTTCCATTTATATATATCTAAAAAAAGATAGTATAATTGAAAACAATTTTTGCAAAATTGAATTGATGTTAAATTTACTGAAAGATAGAGATAAATTCCATAACAACTAAACATGGAAGAATTGCTTCAAAATCTATCTTCTTACTCCCGTGATAATAGAGCTATAATAGATTCAGAGCAGTATTTATATAGCTCTATTATTTTGAAATGTATTTCTTAGAACCGTTGTTTTGAAGTTCAGCGAGTTTAGTATAACAACTATTACGTAGTGCACGTTAAAGGAAAGAAATTTATACAGCTTCATATATCTTATGGAAAAATTACTAACAACTTTTTGAAGTAATCCGCATATCATCATAAACATATATTATTTATTATCTAAAGCATTTATTATAATATTCCAAAAAATATACGAATGGTGCCAGTCTGAGATGCTGTATTTTGATATTATGATTACAAACATTGTGTTGGAGTCAGCAAAATTTGAATTGGGATATTCTCGGACATAGATCTATTTCTCTTTATACGGAATCCTTTCTTGGCAGCAACGCACATACGTGAACAAGGCAAATACAATATAGCTAAAGTAAAATGCTATAACATTGTATCAAACCAAATACTATCAACGTTTCGACACAGATCAATATATCTGGAAGCTTCTATGATATGATGTTTATCTCAGATGGGTGAAATTGCCTGCCTGGAAACTCAACGGAATTACTATAATTTATAAAAACAATAATACTTAAAATAAATTAGAATGAGAGAGAGAGAGAGAGAGAATCAAAGAGAGATCTGACGAATTGACAGTTAAAGAAATGAAGTAGAAATATGTAACAGAAAGTGAAATTGAAGCTATTCTTTGTATAGTTTTTTGCAGAAGGAAATGAATTCACGTCTATACAACTGTTGTTTTATACTTGACTGATTCACTTATCGATGACTGTCGGCTTACATTTTCAGTAGTCATTGTGAAAGAACCGCAAGACGCCTGAGTACATCTCCTTGAAACTGATAGACGGGTATAAACTGACCGATGGATCCAGAGGAAACGAATAATCTTACTGGAACTATACAACTATTGTCAATTACTAGTTTGGGATTCTAAAGTCCAAAACAATGCTACAGAGAAAAGGGAGCTGAGCTAAGAACGGTGAAAGGTAATTTCGAGAATTCAGCACAATATTACATAATGGTCTTATTAGCCACACTGTAGGCGAAACAGATTAAGTTTGAGAGACCAGCACAATGCAATAGATTTGCCTAGTTAGTTACACTGACTCCAGTTTAGATGATTTCGCATTCAGATCACTTCTCGGTCACCACTATAGTATGATGTTATGATGACTGTCTTAGAAGATTAAAAGTATCAGCCTGGAAACTCAAAAGAATAAAAATACTTTAATAATAATACAACAACAGTTAAAATAAATTAAAATGATCAGTGAAATAGTTGACGATCTCTTAGTTTAATATGCTAGTTGATTGGTTTTATTAACGTCACATTAGAAGCAACTCTAGGGCTATTGGCGATGGACCTTTTAATTTTTAATCACGGTCAAGTGAGAACGAAACTTAGCTGGCACATCCTCTCCTAATTTTTACATTTCACCAACAGGAGGATTTCTGGTAGTTAAATAAATGAAGTGGGAATCGGCGTCAGAAAGTGAAATTTAAGCTGAATCTACTAATTGTATAGTTGTTGCAGCAGAAGGATTTGAATTCACTTCTTTACAACTATTTGTTTACTGTTGAATAGGTCGGTATTCTACAAACAACAGGTTCACATTTTCAGTGATCAGTTGCTGTATATATATATATATATATATATATATATATATATGTGTGTGTGTGTGAGTGTGTGTGCGCGCGCGTGTGTGTGTGTGCATTCCTTGGCGTATAAACATGCATGCAAAGAATTTCCGTTTATACATAATACGTTGCAGGGAATACCTTTTTATTGCGGACGCTGTTACTCTGCCGCCGAAAACAATGCTTGATTCTTGATTTCGTATATCAAATGCAAAAGATCTACCGAACACGTTGCTGTTACTTTTATTGATATTCAGGGTGCGTTTGACAACATAGATTGGTCTGTTCTTTTTAAAACCTTAAGGAATCTTCATTTCCCAATCTGTTTTCAAAAGTTTATATACTCTTATTTAATAAATAGACATATTATTTTTTCTAATAATAATTTTACAATAAAGCATCTAATTACCAAAGGCTGTCCTCAGGGTTCGGTACTTGCACCAGCTCTGTGGAACTTATATTTTAATTCTATATTGAATATAAATTGCGAAAACTTTTTAGTTCAAGCTTTCGCGGATGACCTGGCAGGTATTTCCACAGGAAATTCGAGAAGAGACCTAGAATATAATTCTAATATTTTAATCGATCTTATTGCTGAACATCTGGAACGGCTAATGCTGGAAATCTCCATTGAGAAAACCGCCTCGGTTGTGTTTAGAAGCCCGTCAATCCACAACAAGGGAGTTCGTGGTGGCAGCGTCTTTAGTAGAGACCCAATTTTTAAACTGAAGCATTCCTTCATAAAAATTTCTAAATTTTATAAATATTTAGGAATTCTAATTGACTGCCGGCTCTCCTGGAGTCCCCACATTAATTATCTTAAAGAAAAAATTTATAATCTCTCACTAAATTTTAATAGAGTATCCTTCAATGATTTTAATTTCAAAAATTATAAACTGTGGTACTTATGCGTTATAGAACCTATTATTGTCTATGGTGCGGGGGTTTGGGGTGGTGACTTAAACTCCTCGCAAATTACTAAGCTAAACTCTATTCAGAGAATTTACCTTTTAAAAATTACCAAGGCCTATAGGACATCTCCCACTTCTGCTTTGCAGGTGATTGCTGGCGTTCCCCCATTCATCTGACCATAAAATTTCATTTTCTTAAGTATCAAATTTGGAGGCGGCATAATCGAAACTTTTTTCATCTAATTAATAATATTCCATTTAATTCAAATACCTCATTGAGAACTGTTCGTCCTAAAAAACAAATTCTTTTTCTTAACAAATTTTCGGCACCCTCCGAGTGAGAGATTTACACCGACGGATCAAGGATCGGGTCCGAAACTGGGTTCGCCGTGTGTGTCTTCCACCGGGGTGTCCTAAACAGAGTCTACATGTTCAAACTGAATTTTTATAATTCAGTTTTTCAGGCCGAGCTTTCAGCAATCGGATTTGCCGTTTTGTGGGCCGTCTCTCATAACTTTAAAGTTTCTGTTTACTCCGACAGTTTATCCTCTATATTGCTACTGCAGAGTACTAGAAATAAATCGGCTTTTATCAATACCATTAGAGAAAAATTAACAACTTATTCTGATTTTTACAACTTACACTGGGTTCGGGCCCACGTCGGAGATTATTGTAACGAAATTGCCGATTTCTTTGCAAAGCTCACTATCACTTATGGTGAGAAAATGAATGTCCCTGCCTCTCAGTCTCATATTGTTATGACCTTAAAAAATAAGCTTCTTTCGGACTGGGAGGTCTGGTGGTCAACTTGTAATACTGGTATTCGGGTTCAGTCATATATTCCTAGACCAAATTTGAGTTTTTATACAAATTCTAGTTTTATTACCCGCTTCCTAACCGGTCATGGTCCCTTCATTTCTTATTTAAATCGTTTTAATTTAAAAAGTACAAATTTATGTCTCTGTGGCTCTGTTGGAGATGCTGACCACTACGTTTTCTCTTGCCCTTTTACCAGAGATTTTCATATAAAATGTCCTGTTATTGAAGCGAAACCTATTTGGCTGAGGTCCGTGTGTGAAAATCCCTACTTACATTCTAAGCTTAAATCCTGTATACTTACGGCTCGTAAAATTACCCAACAAATTTATTAATTTTTTCAAACTTTTTTTATATTTCTCAATATTTTTATCATCCCTTACCATGTAGCTATTATTGTATGTCTTGTATATGTGTTCCCACCTTTGCCTAATACTTAATTTTTGTTTACGAGTTTGTGGACGTTTTTGTATTGTGCTATTTAACCTGTTGTGTATCTTATTTCTGTGAGAAAATTTCAACTGTTTCTTGTGTTTCTGTCATGTATATTTTTTGTTGTGCAAATACCTTGTACACTTTGTTTAACCTTTATTTCAAAATTATGTAAATCTTATGTTATTTTGTCAATAAATGCTGAGTGCAGGGGTGATTGTTTCCCGGGGGTCCGGTTTGCAGCTCTAAACCCTTTGGGTGAGCTCGGTCCCCTTGGGTACTCTGCCGAAAACAATGCAACCATCGGTCTCTGTTAGAAAAGAAATGATGGAAGCCTCTGCAGTCAGCTTAGTCAATATACAACTACCTAGGCCATTCTGAGTTTACCACGAAGAATTGCTGGGACTTTCAGAGAATTGTCGCATATATTTTGATGAGCTTATGACGCTTTTCTTAGACCAAATGATGAAATGAGCGTCATGTGACACAAATTAAATGTGTAGCATTTGTGGCATCAATTTCTATCATCCAGACATAGCAGTTACTTCAATAAGGGCTCCTGTGTCTGTCTCTGCTAACTTTAGACCTTCCCTGAAAGCGTTTGGTTTTGCGGTACTCAATATGTGTGCAACTAATGGTATCTACCTTCCGTAACCTCAGTTTCGAGTAATATGAAGCTCGACAAAATAAATCTCAGCCAAATGAAGCCACATCGCCTTTATCGAAGAATTTAAATTCAATTTAGTTAAGGATGAGAATCGTGTAAGTATTTGGAGGTCATGTGATGAATGCCTCAATCCTGCAATTGCTTTGCAGCGGCTCACTGCTCCCACAACAGGTGCACACACCTTTGCAATCGGCACCCAGGTACCACCAATATTACTATATGTCAAAATAAAAACCATCGGTGCGTTTACTACATTCTTCAATTTACAAACGTTGCAACTAATGGTAGGGCTCCCCAGAGGGTTTTATTAACAAGACCCTTCTAGTGTTCCCCTCCCCTCCTACCAATGGTTCAGACCCTCAACTACGCGGCGCTTGCAGTATAGCCCTCCAGGAGAGAGAGAAAAGAAAGTTTTGTGGAATGACTTGCAGGTCTAAATAGCATGAGAGCAGTTAAGTAAGCCTCCCTTGGAATGCTACAAGTCTATTTTAAACTCGAAATAAAGTTTTGTTAAGTTTTAAAAGTCGTAAATCATTCCACTATATCTTCGAACCACAAACAAACATTACAACAATATTCCAACATATACAGGGACGGTATCACGGGAATAATATCGCCATATTATTACTTTTCCCTATCCTTCCCGAACCCTTAATGTGTCTCTGATCAATCGTATCTGGTATTACCAAGGATGGCAAATTAAATAACAATTTGCGTTTCGTTGAACTACAGTTACGTGTATAACATTTGTGGAATGAGGTGACAAGGGTCACAAAAATCACCTACATGCTTCAACATTTTCCCATGTCTCATCATGAATTCACGCTAGAAGTGATCCAACTGGGTTCTAGAAACTATATTCATTTTCAATTTTGTCCCTAAAAACCATGTCCTTTGCTTTGGCTTTGTAATTAATAATATAAATATATTAATGTCATATAATATAAATATATCTACCTCATACAAAAAATATTTATTTAAATTCTCACAACACTATCTTGCGACTGAACAAAAATATAGTGAGTTACTCATAACACATTTTCCATTCCTATGGTAGGTATTTTTGGAATCGATTACGTCTAAGTCATAGTAAAATAAATATTTTATAAATATAAGTTCAGAAAGTGTTACAGATTAAAAGTGCATTTGAATAGTTATGAAGTTACTGTAGAATAATTAATATTCTAAGTATTTCTTACATAACCAGACCAGACCTTGTCTGACTCAATAATAAATATTGCTTGTTTATGGATTCATAGTGGTCACAAAATTCTCCCTCCTGTTTTTGAAAATATGTACTCACATATTGTTGCTTTGAGAAAAGGGCAAAGAGCGTCAAAGAAATGCGTGGGCATGAAATAAAAGATACATAGTATTAGGTTCAAAATAAAAGCATTTTAATTCATTATGATTATAATAATTATATTTAGTATGATTTAGGTATATTTGTATTGTCAAAATATATATTTAATCAAATATATTACTATCTGCTTGTATTTCAATATATGAACCGAATATTATTGTCTATAATAATAACTTATCGTCTGTTCTTATACTTATATATAATTTAATAATTGACTTTTGGTGGCAGAATCATCCGTTTTTATTGTTTTTGATAACAATGGCTAAACTTTGTACTTCAGAATGTTTTGCTTGTGAAAGTAAATATTCATTAGGAATTTGAAGTAAGTACTTTCTTTCTTAAAAAGAATTGCTTCTGTGGAAATTGAAAGTTTGGTAATGTGCTTATTTCAAGCTAATTAATGTTCATTTTCAATAATTCTTATTTTAAATGCACTCAACCGAAGAAAGAAATTTCGAATTTTAAAATGAAATTAGCAAGGTCAATTTCATTTATATTTAATTTAAATATAATTCACAGCTGAAACAAAACTTTTTCTACAAAAATAGTTGAAATCTAAACTTTAATTTTTTGTATGCATATTTAAATGTCAAATTTTTTCTCAAGTGTCACATTTTCAAGTTCGGATCTTTATTGAGATCCGAAATGTTTTCGGGGTACCAAAGGGGAGTGGTCACAAGCTTAGTGGCCGGTGATGTTCAAACGCAATAGCAAGTTTGAGTCCTCACCTTTCTAAAGAACCATCAAGTGAAGCAGTGTTTGCATGCTTAATGCAAAATGGAACTGAGAATCAAACGTGATGGGAAATTCGGGAAAATGATGAATATAAATACAATAATATTTCTCTTCTTTTAATCATAGTTTAGGTAACGGAGTTCATCATCACTGTCATTCGTGTTGCTCCCTCAATTACTCGGAATTCTAAATTAATCATCTCTACTCTGATTATCAGACCTATCTTGGCTTACAGCTGTCCCTTTTGTGTTTTCGCTGCCAACATACACAGAAATAATTTAGAAAAAGCACAAAATAACAACATAAGACAAATAGTTAACGCGAGATGGTTCATGAGAAACACAGACATATACACATCAATAAACTTCCTCTCCATAAAATAAATTATTCAGAAAATCTCAAATTTCTTTAATAATCTTATGACCCTCAACGACAACACGCTAATGAATATATGTAATTATATTCCTGACCCAACGATTAAAAGACCTAAAAACATTCTTTTAAATAACTATTAATTCCAAAAACTTTTCCTTCACATCTCGCAACGCAAACGACGTAGAATTCAGAAACGAATAACTCGCCCACCCCCCTCTCAACCAACAGACTTATCACAACACAAACTTTACCATTCAATATTTGCAGCAAACACACACTCTAATATTTTTTGACCAAACTAATACTCATGAAAAGCAGCAACCCCACTGATCGGCTGAAATGTCACCCTTCCCCCCGCCGTTGCTCTTCATTTCTCTAATCTTAACGAAGAACTCAATATTTATCATGAATTTTTTTCTCTAATTTATTTTCACACACAACGTTAAATTTTAATTTAAATTTTGAATTCTTTCTTATGCGTTTGACATTAAACTCTAAGCATAAAATACTTTAAATTCACAATTAACTATAACTATATCGCAGTTCTGAGCTGAAGAAAGCCGTTGTAATGTGTAAAGTGAGCTCCCTGATATGGAGATTGAGGACCGAAAGGTTCAGGTGCTCCAGAATCATCTCGTCAACCATTATTTGGGTTGCTCAAATTCTAAAATGGATTAAAATAGGGAAAATTTTAGATTTAAAATACGATATAATTGAACTTTAAGACAATACTTATGTAAAGTTATCAATAATATAAAATAATAGATATTCCTGGCATTTGTTTGGAAGAATGTATTCCTATTTGGAGATATTAAACTCTATTTTTTATGTTGACTGTTTGAATAAACGATTTACAAAGCTGCATTTACTATAACTTTCACTTCATTGCTTCAAGAAAATTATTATTTACCTCGGCAAAAAGCAAGGTCCTCATATTGAAACTTCGATTCCAATTTCAGTAGGCATTACTTTAAGTTTTACTTTTTTTTAATACTCTAACCGAATTTTTTTTTATCCGAGCAATATATCCAAGAGCATGTTTGTCTTATCATGGAAAATTACTCGTGAATAAATACAATCCATATATATACCATTTCCACCAGGAAACCAACCACTCAGGAATGCAGCTGAAAGGAACAGTCAAACAAAAATGCCCCACATATCCCAATACTAAATCCACGTTAGGATACTTGCAATATCCCTTTCTTCGAGTGAATGGGTATCCTTCAAACTGTTATGCAAGGTCTTTTGCACAAGGACACCAAATTTACGGTGTTTTGATTCTGCGACAGATCCTGACGGCGCCAACTGCTTGTCAGTCCTATATCTCACGTTCGGGATTCCGTGGACCATTTTCTGTCTGGATGATTCCCAATTGTTCGTTGCACCCCAACAAAAAAACTCTTCAAGCTTTGCTTGATTTTTAGAAGAATAACGCTGGGGTGAATCGTTTTGCTTACGATAATTATGAAATAACGGTGAATATGCTCATTTCCTGTTAAATTGAGGATTGAATTGAAGTTTTGTTGCGTGGTTTTAAAGTTTTTGAAAAAAATGTGTTACTCGTAGATAGTGATGTAGCATGGGATATGAGGAAGGGATATGGGAATTATAATGCATTCTATAAGTATTGCTGTATACTGAAATTTAAAAACTGAAAGTTTTTCATACTGAGATTCTTTTAGTTTTTCAGAAAAAAAGTAATATTCGAAATCCCTGTATATATAAACATTTTTACAACTTAAAAATTAAAAATGATGTTTGAAATTTATTTGGAGACCTGAGTTGAAATAAGAACCCCCAACCCCTCTCGTAAAAAAATTTTCTCGCTATGAAATCAGAATTGTTTTTGTTAATATAATTCCACGTATATCCCTGATTTTAAAAAATATATATATGGTTTATTTATGCCATGGTAATTGATTTTTATATATACGATAATTTTGTTTCTGCAATCAAATTAAGTGGCACCTAATTAATGCTATTGATAGAAAACATATTGATTTTCGCTATGATGCGTGGAAATCTGATGTATAGCCAATTTAATTGATGTTTCCCCCTATACAATACTGATATTATTTATAAGATATTAACCTTTGCAAAACATTGATAATTCATTTAAAAAATAAGTTTACAAATTCACTATAAAATTTCAAATACAGTATCCCTCTTGAATTTGGCACTTCGTTTATCCCACTGAGATAGCAATCCGGCGTTTGTATACCAGCTGACATAGAGGAAAATTATATTAGGCCTATTACGTTTACATAATTATGGAGAATATCTACACAAAAAAACACTAAATTTCTTACAGTTTTAATTATTTCATATGATTGACCTTTTTAATTGCGTGTATTGTTAAATTGTATGCAGTATTGCATAGTTTTTCTATATAAATACGTTAATTTTAGTAATTAATCAGGTGGTATTACGGCCCTGATATCTGCCATATTACCAAGAGATTATATATAGTATATTTTAAAACAGTTTAACAGATGACAGAACACAAAAGTAACATCAACTTAATTTAGCAACACCATTTGTCGTCAAAAACAGATACATTTTGAACTACTCTCATAATATTTGCATACTGCAATAATATTTTTAACTTCTGTTAAAACAGGTGTACAATTTATCTACTCAAGTTTTCACTTTATATAATTCTATGACTGATCTTTTGTACTGGAATATAAATGATATTACTTAATTTAATCTCCAAGCAACTTTTATTTTAAAACAAACTTTATATATGTACATTACATTTAGCAGAAAATTGTATCATATACACTATTAATAAATAAATATAAGCTCTTATAATATTTCATATGTAAAGAAAGGTAATATAATAAAGTGTCCTGACGAATGGTATATATTTAATTACATAAGAAATTTGCAAAAAAATCACATACTCTAAACATTTGTTCTCACAAGCAACGCGATTGAAATGTGTATAAATACTGAAAGAACATGCCTACCTTTGAATAATGTATCAAAATAGAATTATACTTTAAAAAAATATGAAAACATAGGGCATTTTTCAAACTGAAGACTTCATAGAAATGCGTGAAACACTAACTTTTTCAAAGAATATATAGCTTACGGCAGTAAATAGAAATGTTTCCGGAATATTTAAAAATATTAACGTCACTCAAAAGAAAGAATTTACGTTTATGAATGAAATAAGTGTAACGTAGAAATATCTCTGTTGTAGGTATATTCAAATAAATTTTTAAATAAATAGTTGTTGTTTTTTTATTTTCATTCGAATACCGAAAACAAACAAAAGTAAGCAAAAAAAAACAACAACAGATGAATCGATTTGGATGAAGAGTTCTATATATAGAACTCCCCGTTGGTAAGCTTAAATATTCTCAAATATATACAAAAGTTCAAAACAAAAAGATAAAAGTTAAAATACTTCTATGTCACTTTTATTTATTCGCTTATATTTTTGAATATTCTTTGTTTATATGCAATTGTTTTTCCAAATTTAACTACTATGTACGTTAACCATTTTCACAACTTATTTTCATATCGAGACGTGTTTCATTAAATAAGAAGCTAACCAAGAATTTGTATCCTTTTGACGAGTTAAATCATAGTGAAGGATTTGTATGAATTTTAAGCAAGCCTTATATGTATGAACAAAGAAGCCCAGTAAAGAGTTTTTAAACACGAAATCATTTTTTTCAAGTATGGAGTAAAAGTCGAATAAATTTAAAATAATTTCGAATAATAAAAATATTTAATATATCTAGTGTGTAATCAAACTTTGTAAAAGAGTTTTTCAAATATCTTTGTAACTAAAAAAAAAAATCCAAAATAATATTTTTCGTTTCCTTAAAAATATTGATAACTTCCATCAAAAATTGCAAATTTATAAACTGCGCACGTGATGTAATAAAATTTACGTTTAGACTAATCTGTTATATTCGCTGAATACATGTGGGGGGAAAAACGCTTATTTAAATAGACAGAGTAGGTCTCTTTCTATACACTCGTCGTTTCGGTACGTTGACATGTTTGCTTCAATTCTATGAATAATTTCATTTTTTAAGAAATTAGTCATCACATTATTTCACTCTATGTTATTTTTTCTTGTTTATTAAGATGAATATAATGAAAGGTTTTGAAAATATACACATGCAACTCAGAATTTATATTTAAAAATCGAAGAAACTCGCACCCACCCTCATACACACACACACACATATATATATATATATATATATACCGGCTAATCTGGCAGGACAAGCATATGCAAACGAAATGAAGCTGATGTGAATTGCAGTCCTTCTGCTATTGCTATTTAAGGTAACATAATACTGAAATCAAAGCAATGGAAGGGAATGAGAGAGAAACCGCATTCTAGGTTCACCGTTCTCTCTTTTGTCTGTCTGTCCTTCTTAATTATTCTTTTTAATTACTTTTATATAAATTATCATTATCGTTGGCATGAGTCTGCCAAATTTATTCTTCTATGATATTCTTACTTACTGATCTGGATTTAGACATTGTTTGCGACTTTTAACGCAACATTTGTGACCCGGACGTGATTGCAGGATATTCAGGTACACCTTTCATAATACCCCAAACAGCTAATAGCTAACCACATCTTAGAAGCCAGCTGCTCTGTTTACAGACACAGTCATCAAAAATACTCCTTCTTCATCATTTGGTAGACTTTCCCGTCCTGTAGTCCGATCTAGATTTCACCATCTTCGTGACACACACACACACACACAAACACACACACACACACACACACAAACACACACACAAACACACACACACACACACACACATATATATATATGTGTGTATGTGTGTGTGAGAGCGATATTGCTTTTTGACTTGCTGGGTTCCATATTTTCATTTATTTTTCTTTCATTGTTACATTTCTTTCTGGATTTTTGTCTTTTTAAATATTTTAAATTATTCTTTCATAAATTTTCAGTATATATATATATATATATATATATATATATATATATATATATATATATAAACTGCTGTTTGTAGAAAATGCAACACCATGAAGGAATCATCAGAATCAAATGAAATTCGCAGCAAATGTCAATTATAGGATATTATGCAAATTAATAAAGTTTCAGAGCCATCGCGCGTGCGCGGCGCGCGCAGCGCCCTCTGAATTGATGCTGAAAGCGTATAAATAAAGTGCTGTAGCGGGACGTTGAAAAAAGTCTATGATTATTTGTTAGTGGCAAACGTTTAGTGAGACCTGAGTATGCCTCCACGACGGAAGAATAAGAAATTCAAGCAACTTACGGAGTTTGAACGAGGGAGGATAATCGGCCTTCGAGAAGGAGGATTTTCCTATCGCGCAATAGCAGCTCGTATTCAGCGGAACAGTTCCACAGTGATGCGAGTTTGGAAGCAGTGGACCGACGAGCACCGAACAACTCGAAAAACAGGCACTGGACGACAGAAGGTGACGTCAGAGCGCGATGATCGACACCTGCTCCGCATGGCGGTGAATGATCGCACAGCTTCCTCCAGGCAGCTGGCAGCACGTTGGTCTACTGCTACAGGTGTACAATTGTCGGCTTCGTCAATTCGTCGTCGTCTGCTGCGCCGTGGATTGCGTGCAAGGGTGCCTTTATACAGGATTCCCCTCACGGCGAATCATCGACGGCTGCGTCGGCAGTGGGCTCTTGAGCACAGAGACAGGCGAGCTGATTGGCACCAAGTTGTCTTTTCAGATGAATCACGCTTCAATTTGTGGACCCATGATGGCCGTGTTCGTGTTAGACGTTATGCCGGTCAACGCTGCCTTCCTGAGTGTATACGACATAGTGGTCGAACACCCGGAGTTATGGTCTGGGGTGCGATTTCGTATCATGGACGATCCAATTTGATACGAATTGAGGGTAATCTCAATAGCAACAGGTACGTCCGTGAAGTGCTACAGCCCGAAGTCGTTCCTTTCCTTCAAGGCATCCCTGGAGCTATCTTTCAGCAGGATAATGCACGCCCACATGTTGCGCGGACTGTTCGAGACTTCTGTTCAGCACAACGCATGCAACTTCTTCCTTGGCCTGCTTATTCACCGGATATGTCGCCTATTGAGCACGTGTGGGATATGGTTGGTCGGCGTCTCGCTCGTGATCCGCGTCCTGCAGTTTCCAAAGACGAACTTTGGTTGCGCATACAAGCGATATGGAATTCTCTTCCTCAAGCAGATATTCAACATCTGTTTGACTCCATGCCACGTCGTATAGCAGCACTTATTGCAGCGCATGGTGGCTGCACCAAATACTGATTTCGGACGCTTAATTTGTTTCTTTTGTTTTGAAAATTTCATCATTTATTTGTATCAGAATACCTGAAAAAATTTTAATTTAAGGAAAAAAATTGTTTTATTAGTTTTTGACTCTACGAATAATTTGAAGGACATATTTAAGAAATGGGCATATGTTTATATCAGATGTATATACGTGATTATGTAATCTAACATTTTAAATAGGAGTCACTTCTGCTGTGTACTGCAGAAGAAATATAAATGTAAGAATCGGAAAGAACTGGTTTGAACCAATTTTTTAAATACAAAATAATTTTTGTTTGTAAATTTGTCTGTAGTGGATTTATAACTGTAGAAAAAAAAATTTAAAATTACATTTCTATAAATTGTTTTATGTAAATTACTATTTGAGTCTGATATTTTAATAATAGAAAATTAAATTCATGTGTTTTGTCATACGTTAACTACAGGATAAGCCCATAAAGAGGCTGGATAATTTCCTATAAATAATAAAAATTTTCCTAACCATAAGAAAAATTATTTTCTTCAAATTAATCGTTAGAGGTGTCATACCATTTTCCCATAGTTTCTTAATCTCATCGAAGCATTGTTTATAAGAATTATACTCACCGTTTAAAAATACGAGTAAAATATCATTTAATGTTCGAGACGTTTTCAGGTCTCTGTCTTTTCACGGTCACCAAAAGCTTTGGAAAAAGAAAACAAATCAGATGGCAATAAGTCGGGAGCATATTATGGGCAATTTATCACTGTCATTGAATGCTGAGCAAGATATAGTTGTTCGGACAACGCTGAATAGAATATAGTCTTATTGTGTAAAAAAGTAATTGCCCAGAATCAAAAAGTTCATTTCTAATTTGTCTTATCCTGTTTCATATACACCTCAGACCCAAGGCTAAATTTGAATCACAATTTTTTAAAATATTTGTATTAATTGATTTTAAATACATGAAAAAATAATGAAAAAGTGTTTAAAAGTTATCTTAATTTTTGTTTTGGAGAAAGTCAATGCCTCATGGAAGAGACATCGGGACAAAGTGACATCACCATATAAATTTAAAATTTTTCATTAATCGTAATTTTATGAGTAATACTTGCATAGTATAAGATTTGAATCACAAAATATATTCCTCTCAGAACCATTTTTAGAAGGGCTCTTACGTTCCAAAATTTTTAATTCATTTTTTCTCTCTCTTTTCGCCTTATACCATTAATTCCTTTCTCAATGTTCAGTTGTTTCCTATTTAAAAGTCGGCTTTTCGAGACATATCGTCTGCGATAACGGGAACTCTAGATTTTTCTCCCACTACGTTCAAATTTCGGGGGATTTTAAGTTAGACAGAATTATTGTGATCACTAAAAATTATTTCATTTCCAATTCTGACAAATACAGATTCGTTTCTGTATGCCTAAAATAGCTACAATTATGGAATTCAGTCAACAATTTAAGAATAGCTTTCGAAGCTGAAATATATGCCACAAATATTGTTCCAAATCAAATGATTTTGATCGCCATGTCTCTTACAGGCGACACGGAAATAACAACGTTCTAAATCCGAAGTGGGAAGATTTCAGTGAGAAACTAATAATGTTATATTAAAATAGTATGTTTAAGGAATTCAACAGTATGTTTAATAATTTTCTACTATACAAATAATAAAAATACGAACACCTAGAATCTCTTTTGCGTGTAAATTTCTTACTTTCGTATTTTCATGTAATCATAAACAAGCTTCAAATAAAAGTCATTAGCTAAAATTCTTTTTTTTTTTCAATATTACCATCTATTAATTAAAAAATTGATTAATTTTCGGTTCCACTGATGCATTTTATTTAACTTTGCGTCATTTTTTAACGTGTTGCTTGGTGTCTCCTGCAGGCGGCACCGATTGAAATAGCACCTCATTTTCAAAATACTGAATAATGATTGATTTTCGGAGAGAAATCCATGTTAAATAAATCTTGTGTTGTCAAAATATACAGTTATCATCCCACGGGTCTATGATTTCGATATAAGTACATTATATTTAGTATGAGAAAAAATAGTACTTTCCATTGTGCATTTTGTCCTTTTGCCTTTGGATCGTATTGTAAACACCAGGTTTCGTCTCCAGGTATGATACACTTTAAGAAATAGTTGTCCGACCTCACAATAGTTACTAAACATTCGCAACAAGAATTTCTGCCTTCTTTTTACAGTTCCGTCAAAATCCACGGCACAAACCGAACATAAACTTATCTTATTTTTTATATTTTCAATTAAAATTAATCATCATATTTTACATGGGCTAATCGTGAAACTTTCCTTAACTGACATCTGGGTTTTCTCTCATTTATATTTAAGTTTCCAACTTCTTTCCAATAAAATGAAACGTAGAAATGCAAATTAAGTTATTTTTAGAAAGGGAATGAATAGGTATAATCAAGTCATAAAAAGAAAGCGAGAACGAATTAAATTTTGGCAGGTTTTAATAATAGGAAGATTGCTCGAGACAAATGCACACGAGTTACTTACATGTCCGCTTTATTATTAACACTAAGACGCGACGCTGTTTGGTTGAATGATAGTTAGGAGAACTTACTCGCATCATATTCCGGTAAGTATATCCTCTGATATATGAACGATATTAGCACTTGTGACAGGGACTTTGAATGGTTGCGAGCATTCACCATATTAGAAAAATAATAAATTCTATTTGGAAACATAATTGATCTTTTTAATTATTATCTATGCTTGAACTTTAGTAGCAATTTAGATTTGGGGTATGAGTAATATTTTATATGACAAACGGATTGGGTAAAAGGATTACGTTTTAAGCTTTGTGTGCATAAGGTGATTTTTACCATTCCTGCACATATATCCTTGCCAACAATTCATTACCATCTACTGTTCGAATTATCGCTAATGGCTCTGTAACAGATTAAGGGGAGTCGGAACCTCCTATACCGATAATGTTAAATTAGCTCTTTTCGATGTACCTTTTCTCAAAATCTATTATAGATACAAGTTTGAAATTTTTTACACAAGTAAAATACATCATTCTTATAATACTGAAATGAGCTTTTAACTAATTTTGAATTTTTTATCAATTTACAAAATATTATATCAGACATTGTCAAATTTCACTCTTTTTTAATATAAAAAAATTTGCAAAAAATACATTTTTCAATTTTTTACAAAAAGCTCATTTCAGTATATATTAAGAAACATTATGAACATGTCCTACAAAAATTACACATATATGAACAGTAGTTTCTTAGAAAAGGTACATCGAACATGAAAAATTCACATTTTGAGATAAATGAGTTTTAACGTAAAAGTACTTACCTATCAAAACATTCCTGCCCCATACTCTAAATTATCCACATTTTTTAAATTTCATCATCCTCTCTTTTCCTTTTAAGCCTTTTTTCCTTTCTAACATCTTTTGTTTTTTGTAAACAAGAATATCGAGCTTTTAACAGCCTCTCTTTGTCGAGACGTTTCATTGCCTGTATCGTATAGTCACCAGGCTCAATGTTCAATTTTCTCAAAATTTGTAGTTTTGATACATTACCTATATTGAACAAAGATACAGCATCATACGTACCTAAAGAGAGGGCTTCTATATGTACAAAAGTTTTCTTTGGTACACGAGACCATATAACGTTATTTACACTTTCATTTGGGTTTTGGGTACAGCCATGCAAACACTTTTTCAATAGTTCTGGATTGGATAAATCCCTAAAAATGGGTCGCATAGCCTCCACAACAGCAACAGGTAAACTGTTTTTATGATGATAGGTTTCCCCAAGCAACTCTGCCTTTCTAAACTTGCACCATGTATCGGCATCTGATGGGCAAAATCCATGCTGAGGTTTTTCATCAGTCGACAGTTTGTGTAAAAATATTGCCCACACGGCTTGTCGCATATCTTTTACACTGGACAAATTTCTTCGAATGGCTAGACCGTAATAGGTTTGTAGACGATCAATTTCTGCCTCTGTCAGCCTGTTTTTACCAGACAAAGGTTTACCGTCTGAAAGCTTTTGACCTCTCATCTTTGCTTTCAAGCGCCGAAGACGTGTCCCCATTCTCTTCATTACATGTCCAAGACATTCTAATTTTGTCACCGAACACTCGTTCCCATATACATTGTTCTCTACAATGGAATCATATGCTTTCGAATCTCCATCACCCAAGTATCTTGTAACGTTGTACTTCGATTCAGAACGGCGAAAAATTGATAGAGCACCTGTCACCTCCATTTTGCCACTATAACCAACAAAATTTCTTTTACAGTTTTGAAGATGCTTAATTTTGTTCGGACAAATACAATGTTTGGATAATATTTCCACATCAATTACTTTACCTGTATCCACACTTGTAACTGTCACTACACCATTCTTCGAAGAAAAGCCTCGTTTCTGCCAGCTACCATCAACCGCAACAGCAATGTCTCTTCCTCCGTCATTCTCTTCAACTGCTTCATGAACTGCTTCTGCCATACTTTCTTCGCAAGTTTCTCTAGCTGCTTGCAGTAAAATATTATTAAATTTTGTAGGTGGTGGTGGAAGATTCATAATACCGGAAAACATTACTGCAGATTCAGCCCCTTTCCCTATGCATCGCATTGCATAAACTAACCTATTATTGACTTCAAAATTATTGTCACACTGCTTAGAATTATAAAAAGTATATTTATAATCACAAGAAGGACATTTTATCTCAAACTGAACAGCTTCACCACAGTTTTTTTTCATGTTGTAACAATCTAATTCCTTGTTTACCACACTTTAAACATTTTACAGCTTCAAAAAGTGCATAGGCTAAAAGATTGATATCCATAATGACATTCCTAAAACCAGAATAAGTATCATTCGAATATGATGTATCCATATTTTTTACCTTCTTTTCACTGGAAGATACATTTATTTCTTCCTTGGAATGATTTGCTACATCACTATTTCCTATAGAAGAGTCATTACTTTCACTCGCCTTTTCACATCTGCCTTTGTTAAAATGTCCTTTTCTTTTTTTAAACACTTTTGTCTTTGATCTAGGCATAATAAAATCGCTTGAAAACAACAATTTAAAATAATTTAGCTATGTGTTTTGATACAAACACTAACTAAAAAGAACAACAAATATTTGTAATAATTCAGTTATATGTTTTGAAACAAACACTAACTAAAATGAACAAGCTCGTAGTAGTCGAACTAAAACGTGCTTATGCAAGTATAAACAAATATCTATCAGTCACAGATACAGTGAAACTTCTTAAGAGCAAATACAAATAAAAGAAAGGCTCATTTATAACGAAAGTTTAAAAAAATTCATTTAGAGTAGCACATAGTACTATCGTCCAAAAATGAAGTGCGCTGTTTACATTTTTTGGCCCTTTAAATGGGCGTGGCCCCGTTTCAATGCTTATTTAAAACTAAGTTTTTGAAGCTTCTAATTATCGTAGAGATAAAAATAAGGTATCTTTAGAAAGGTGAAAAGCTATACAATTTGGAAATAAAAAAAATCTCAAATCATGATTTTTTGAAAAATTTGACGTTCCGACACCCCTTAACTTAATTTGTATCAAATATAATGATATATTGATGTTCCATCTCAAAGTTAATATTTTTGTGCAGTGTCTTCTCAGTTAATGAAAATGACTCCGATATTTTGATATGTAAACGATATTTTATACATTGTTCAGTTATCGACTGAAAATTAGTCGGATTTCCAATACTTTTAAAAACTTTCTTATAACATATATCTAGTCATAGTGTTTTTTCCATGAACACTTCGCCATTTTCGACTCCTGTTTTCCCTTAAATTTTCTTAGGGTCATTTCTAAGAAAAGTTACATTTGTTCATTCCAGTCCGTTGTCTAAAGTCGAGAAATAATAAACTATGCCAGTGGGAAGCGTAAGGTGAAACCTCTAAAAGAAATAAAATGGAGGTGAGAATTGCATTTTAACAGAAAACTCACCTGGGAAATTAACTTCTCACGTGCCCTGGAATAAATTATTCCAAATCAAGGTTAAGATTAAGTAATTTCTTTTATTATTTCACATCCTTTCGTGTATGCTTATTCTTTGTATATTTTTAACAGTGAGTAAAGAAAATGAATTTAAGAAAGGACGAGTTGATTTAATTTTTATTTGCTATTAATGAAAAATATTTAATCTTTTAAACCATTGTTATTATTCTCTTTCAAATAATGACATTCCACAGAATGAGTAATGCTACTATACTGAAATACTATTATGAGTACATATTGTTGTAAGTTACAGCTATTGATATTAATTTGTTTGGTTTCAAAAAGCAGTAGTTTGAAGTAAGTACAGAAACGTAAAGTTATAATTACTGCTAAAAAATAACCAGGTAGAATTTTAATTTTTATTTATTATTATTATATAATACTTCACTACATAGTCACCATTCAGTGTTATATCTTTTCCTAGCGTTTCTTGGCATGATGGTAATAGTCATTTTAGAATTCTTATATTCTTCATACTGCGCGTTACTTCAAACTACGCCTTCCTGAAATTAAACAAATCATCATTAATAGCTGTAATTTACAACATTATGTGTATTAGGCATAATAAATACTATCCTGACATCTCCGTTATATCTTAGCAATAATTAAAAATTTATAATAAATTCCTCGCTCAGTAATGGATATTAGTAATTAATATCATATTTGAAATGAATTTTTGTAGGATACCTTCGTCGGTTGTGCAGACGTCCTAATATTTAATGTGAAAAATAGAATAATATTAGTAACCTAATTTCAATGGGTATGCGCCAACAAAATGCATTCCAAAATTTATAGAAAACAAAATTCTAATCGTGAATAGGAAATTATAACATATTTAAAAATTATAAATCATTTGAAAAGAAATAATTATTAATAAAGTCAACTGCTGATTTTATTCATTTTGTAGAACAACATCTGATAATTAATAATTAAAAGCTTACGGAATAATTTTTCTTTAAAGAATTTGGTGCCTAAAAGCAGAGCTCTGATAATTTTTAAATGTAGAAAACTAAAATGAAAATATTTTCTCAAGGAAGATTGAAAAGGAAATTCAGGTGATATATAAACCTTTACACTGTTCACATGACAGTTTCTTCATTAACAAATATTATACAATGCATATGATTTAAATTTATATTTTTTCTTCTATCTATTTCATTTCAATCTTAAGTTAATTTGAAAAAGAAGATATGAATTTGGACGAATAATATGGAATGTACATTGTGAAAGTAAACGACAGTAGGATATAACTTTAAAGCATAATTCAATATCATAGTCTAAAAAAATTAGTAATGACATAGAATTATTTCTCTGTTTTAAAAAGAAATATACTATTACAAATTGAATAAAACAAAGAAATATCAAATTATATCTTTTGAAAATAACATTGAAATAAAATATTATTTTAATATCATGTACATATTGTCCACTTATGACATCTGTGCTCTGAAATATTCCTAAATGCTTAAATAAATTATTCCCTTAAGTGAACTTTTATTTTTATTTTCCTTAGGGTTCAACCACCCTTAATTAATTTGAAATGAGAAATGTGTTTCGAAAGTTTTCTTCAATAACTTAAGCATTTGTGTGTGTTCCAACAAAGGTATGTTTTACAAAGATTTTTAATTTCCTTGAAAGACTTGATTTATTATTTTTCAGTTAACGTTAAATGTGTCTTTAAAAAACGAATTTCCTCCTGAAACAACAAACCGAAACAAGAGTAAAAAACCTGGAACACAGTCATTTCTTTCTTACAGAACTGTAAAAGAAAGGACTTTGACTTTTATCTTCGAATGATTCTTGTCCCAACTTGTATTTCAAATACTTGATAGTACATTCTAGAAATTGAAAAATTCTTTCCAAGTCGACATGTACTTTTTTCTTTCGTATTGTATGTATGTTTATGTGTAGAGAAATTTTTCAAGCAGAATTTTTGTTTGAAGAGATCGAAATGCCAAAAGATTTTCTTGATTTATTTATGTAGCTATTCTTTAAAGAAAAGCGAAATAAAATTTATAAAATTTACAACCGAAACGGAAAACGTGATGTGAATATGAAAGAAAATTATATATATATATATATTTGTGTGTGTGAGTGTGTGTCTGAATTTAAGTAAGTCATATTTAAAAAGAAAAATTGCATACATAAATTATTCGGTTTTATTGTTAAGGAATTGAGAATTGATTGCCGAAAAATACTTATTTGTAAGACTTGATCAATTTATTAATATATAGAGAGAAATGGTTTGACTTGATTAAGTATTCTGCTTAAAATAGTCTATTCATTTCATAATTTCACAATTCCCCACACATAATTTCCCAGATATCAATTTCAAGAGAGTTGAAAGATAAAATTTAAGAGATTTTAAATGTATTCTTTTTTTTTCTTCTAAGTATATGAAATGAAAAAAATTGACACACATAAAAGCCGAATTGCTAAAATAATTTTATTGAAAAAATATTAAAAAGATTAAGGAAATCAGTCTATTATTCAAGATATTTTATCAGGATTTTATTCAAAACAGTGTATTTCTTGTAACACGGTGAGTTCATAAATAAAGGATTTTTGATGTTAAGAGACTTTTTTTTATGACTTCCGTTTTCATTGCTTCTGCTGTTCTTCAAAAGAATTTTTTGTATTCATAATGCTTTTGAATTATTAAAATTTGTATGTAAGCCACAAAATACAAAACATTTTTTTTTTTGGCATAAAAGAAAAGTAATGAATCGTAATTCAATTAATTTGAAAATTCATCTTAAAGTTTTTAGAATAATAAAGTATTTATATATTTTCGGGAATAAAATCTACTCTTCAATTTGATTTTTTTCTGGTGATTAAATACAAAATTTATGTGCCAAATTTTATCACTTGTTTAAATATGGGTAGACATTTTACATTTTATTTAAACATAATCTTAATTTTTAAAGTCCCAAGGAAATATTTAAATGTGTGTGTGTGTGTGTTTGTGTGTGTGTGTGCGTGTGCAGGAACGACACATTTTGGAGTACTCATAATATCTGAAAATATATAAGAAAAGTAGTTTAGCATCACGTATGCACTGATTAGAATCATTATTTGTACAGAATTTCAAGTAGATAAATCTGAAATTAAATGTTGTACAGAAATTTAATCATATTACTATCCCCTAATTATATTTCATCTGAATTATTACAAACGACAACTTTTCGTCAATTTGGAGAATTGATGGTACAATTTAACTTAAAACTAGGCAGTTATAATTGTAACAATTATGGATCCATGAGTCACAAAAATAAAATTTAGTTTTCATAAATACTTTAATTGGATGGGGAAATTAATATATTTTCCATTTGAATGATTGATGATACTATAAAAATATTGTGTATTCAGAATTCTTGTGTCTGTTGAGATACCTCAACTTGTTAAAAGGAACTAATGTTTCTGTAATTATTTCATTTTGTTTTAATTAAACAAATATTTGCTTAAATATGTGTGTAGATAATACTTGTGTGAGTTAGTAATTGGTTTTTATTATGT
The DNA here is from genome assembly GCA_019974015.1 of Nephila pilipes. Lineage (NCBI taxonomy): Eukaryota > Metazoa > Arthropoda > Arachnida > Araneae > Nephilidae > Nephila > Nephila pilipes. The sequence continues at coordinate 217,192 of BMAW01021613.1, read as the reverse complement.
TTTATTCTGCATAAATACTTTTAACAACTTGTTCGCATCTGTTTTGTGATCTATCAAACAATACTAAATTTCTGCAACATCGTTTCCTGTTTTTTATGGTAGAATTACGACACAGTGCAAGATAATAAAAGACAAAAACTGCAGAAAAAACGTAAAAAACCCTATAAAAAAGTCAATTCTAAGCCTGGGCTTCGATCATACATCCTCATTCTCTTTAGTTAAAGAAAACTACAACTCTGCGCCGCTGCTGTTTTTCGCTTATTAACTGAAATAAGATTTTTGATGAAAATGGCAGAGAACAATTTTCTTTCGTAAACTTCTTTGGTCATGCACAAAAGCAAGAATTAATTCAGTTTAGGAACATGGACGAACAAATGGTATTTTAAAAATGCGGGGTATTTTTGAAATAATTCTTTCCTTAATTTATTTTGAAATAGAATGGATAATATACTTATTTTTTGAGAAACTAAGATGTTGTTTCTTCGAAGTGAAGCATTCATTAATTATTGAGTATATATAATGAATATATTGTACTTAGGGTTATGAGTAATGATGCAACTGAAATAAAAATTATTAACCATTTTTAGTACAAAAATAAATACTAATTAAGGTGTATATCGATTAAACAAGTAATATAAAAAAAATAATGTCAATTCCTACTTAGTTATAAAGGAAATTTTTTATTTTAGTTATTTTTTACTAAGTAATTACATTTAATATAAATATGTATAGACGTATGACAGAATCACAATATTAAATGGCAAAAAAAAAAATCCAGCGATCTACACATTTCGTTACTAATGGTATTTATTCCTAAATTTAAATCCTACTAAATATCTTATATAAGAGAAATTTTTTCTCCCATAGAAAACTAAAATTAATTATTTCGAAAAAAAAAAATAAAAAAAAAAAAAAAAACTATGTTTCGACGAGATACGTTTCGAAGGCATGAAAAATCTACGCCGACGCTCTACCAACTTTGCCATTGCAAGACAGATGACATAGAAGCAATGGCTTGTTTCTTAATTCAGCCGGTAATGAAAATGGTTGGAATGCAGTTTAGCCCAACCACACTTGGCGACAGGAATTCTTCGGCGGTATTTTGCTAAACGTGGCTACCCTGGTCCGTGGCTACCTGGACTTAACGTTCAGGAAAATTAAGTTTGAAATCGCTCCAAATGGTTAGGCTAAAGTGCATTTTCACCAAATAATTTAATTAAATAAATTAATATTTGAAAAACATGTATTAACATCAAGTGTCAACCCCAACAAGTTTAAAAAAATGTATTTGAAATTGAGTGGATGAATAAAAAGTATTTCTTAACGATTAAAAATTTGAACAAAATATATATAGGGAGAGTGGGAGTAGGAATTTAAAAATAAAATATAAGAAGGTTTGGTACCGAAAGAGACAAAAAAAGTCGCATTTTGGTTTTTATTTAATAATATTCTTTCTATTACAATCTCTCTTCGTTAACATATTACTTTTATATGCATGAGATGTAAAAGATCGAGAAAGTAAAATTAAAAAAAATTAAACAGAAAATGTTTCGGATACAGCCAAAATTGTACCGCTAATTTTAATCAGTATTATTTACAAAAAAGCCTTTTTTTTTCTTTTTTTTTTTTTGAGAAAAAATACTGTGTATTTCACCCAAAACATTTATTGTTTATTAAAACCATAATTAAAAGGAACACGGGGATTAATATCCCCAAACTTCGTAATTTTAATAATCGGTTCATTAACAAGGATGACCCATAAGCATTGGAACGTCCCTCTCTAAGCATCCACACCACGCGAACGAAAGGACTGACATATAATATGGATCCGCCCCATTAAAAGACGAGCCTTTGGTAACATCAGAACTTGAACCCACAAACGCGACATAAGTAACAACGGCTGCGAGTTCACGACCATGACCACTAGATATACGCTGTTATCAGCGTCTTACGATATGGTAACATTAAATTTAAATGAATAAATAAGAAAATTCAAACGGAATTGAGTCTCTTTAAATATTAAACTAAGTTATTAGTATAATTAAACTAAATAGTATAAATAAATACGTAAATTAATTTTTTGTTTTGTGTTTTCATTTTGAATTTTACTAATTTATCTTACCATTTGCTAAAACTAATTCCTCAAGTGCATAATTATTATTTTTAGTGTATTTTTGACATACCAATTTATTTTTAAGTGATTTATTTTATTTGTGGCCATATTTGGAATAAAGAATGGTAAGAACTTCGCATAAAACCACTTGTGGAAAGTCAGAACTCTTAGTTCTCATAATTTTAAAAGTCAATTTTAAAATCAAATTGGTTGAATTATTTAATTCATTTGCTTAAAATATAAGCTTTGTAATATTTTTATAAATGAATTAATAAATTGTATTACATATTAATTATAAATCTATATACATCATTTGTAGGTTTAAAAAATTATGTATTAAATTACATATTTCACATGGATCTTAGAAATCAATATATAATTAAGGGAATTTCAACATCACCTGACGTCAAACTAGGTGAAACAGACAATTGTTGTTTAATATATAACGTCAAGTATACTGAAAGGAATTTTCGAAGTTTTATTAAAGTATGTGTATCAGCTACAAATCAAACTTTAATTAAAGCGTGATGATCAATAGTTTCTTTAAAGTAAATTAAATTAATTTATCAAGTTATATGTACATGACATTGCAATCTTATGATGAGAAATTAGAGATATGAATTACAAATTAATCAAATACTAATTCAAGTTTTCTTTATTATCTATTTTATATTTCTTTATAATTGTTTGAATTTGTAAATATTTTCAATGTCTTAAAAATATGATTCTTATTTTAAAATCTTACGTTTTTTATCAACTTCTTCAATCCATATCCAATTCCACTTATCTTGCTCTCTGTCATGTATTATAACTCTCACCATATATTTCAACATTTTCTCTAAAAAGTTCATTTTATATAAAAAGAAAGAAAAAGTGTATCTCTCTCTCACACGCAATAGTGTTATAGTAGTTTAAATTAAATTCTTGAAAAAGATAAAACAGATTATCGCGTGTTTTTCTTTTAACTAATATCAGGGCTGTTTTACTATAATGTTTGATAAGAGAACATAACATTGTGAAAGAACAGTTCTAAAGCAACACCTATTTAATCCGGCATTAGATGGTTGGAACAATCTGAATTCCAGCACCCATGATACCGTTTGTTTTTGGATAATTTAATATGGATGAGCACGTTTATTGACTTAAGTCACCCTGTCGTGATACAGCGCTGCTCAGATTTTCGCTCAATATTTATCTTATTTGATAATTTTTACTTTTGTACAGGGTTTCTTCTTTTTTATCGTGATGCGAATCACGTTTACACAGTATTAAAAATATATTCATACAATATACTATACAATAAAATGACCTTGACCGAGTGGAGTTCTTTGACTGCTAAAAAAACTAATAATTGTGAACTTGTGATTAGAGACAACCTGTTTTAACTAACACAGCAATGGATTAATAATTATTTTATCAATACAAGAATTTTCAATTAAACTAATGTTTAATATTTGAACTTAAACGTTGCAGTTACCGGAATAACGAAGTAGTTTATCGGCTATTTATCTCATCTAACATATTAAATACATTTGTAAACAAATTAAATATATGTTTTAACCGTTTAGATTTCTATATAGAGCGATTTTATTTCTAGTGTTCCCATTAAAACCAAATTGACGTTCAATGTTCTGGCTAAATCGATAATTCAGCACAGCTGTGGTCTCGAACGTGCCGGATTAAACAGAGCTTACTCTATAAGTAAATTAGTCTTACTACTTAGGAAGAAGTTTACTGAATATAGGAATAAGGAAATAGAGAATATATAAGGGAATTATTGGAAGTCGTAGGAATGCTATAGAAGTTAGAACAACTGAAGATTGTCAGAACACTTCTTACTCTGATCCTATGCTTAAAAGTTTATTTGAATATCATCTAGTAATTAGAAATATATTGTCTACAAGATAAGTAAGATATCTTTCATAGCGAGCAAACATGCTGTTTGAGAAAATGATGTAATTAAAAATGTATGGTTTTGAATTTAAGGAACGTTAGATTCAAAATACTGACATAATACATTATATTTACAATAATTACATTCAGTTAACTTAAGGAATACTTACATTGCCAAAATATATTACATTAAATTTTTTATCACCTGCTTCTACTTCAATATCCGAACTGAATATTGTTTTCAACTTTAATAATTTATCGTTTGCTCTTATTTCAATTCATAATTTATCTTTCGATTTTTATGGCACATTCGTCCGCTTCTATTCCTTTCGTTGCTAACATTGGCAACAGTTTGTTCATTCGAAAGTTTTGCCTGCAGTGGAAATAAAAATTCATTAGGAATTTGAAGAAATAGTTTTTTTCTTGATAGCAATTTCTTTTGTGGATCCTAAGGATCGGAATTATGTTTAATTTCCATTAATTAATATTCAATTTGAATAATTTTACTTTTAACGAGAATTTAACAGATAAAAAAAGGATATCTTAACACACGTTAAAATGAAATTAGCAAAGTCAATTTTAATTTCACTATGTATTATTCTCTCAGACTTTTACATTATTAAGTTAAGCATAGGTAAAGTTACGGATTCATATACTTCATATATATTTAATTTATTTTGATATATGATTATTCAAGGATTGAATAAACAGTCATAGATCTTAGCTGATCATTCTAGAGAAACTGCTTCTCTTACTCACTACGCAGATAATTCACCATAAAGTATTTATTTTGAAATGCCTCAATGCCTACTGAGTTTTGTATCACAGAAATAGTATTTTCTTTGACTAAAAAAAAGTATTTTTCTTCATGAAAGCTCTTGAAAAGTTTACTAGAATTCTCAATCACCGAGTGTATCAATGTGTAATAACAAGCTCTTTAATAAATTGGAAACTCAACCCATGTCAGAAGCCATTAAACAAAAATGACTTGAACAAAATCATGCAGCTTAAATTCTGTTTATTTAAGAATTTTTCGAACGAATGAAGTTAACATGTTTCCTAAAACTTTTCAGGCCAACCGTGCGGAACATTTTAAAGTTTAACTTGGCTAACTCTGAAGTGTTGGCGTTGAGAGTAAATAAAGCCAGAATGAGATATCCTTTTAAAGTAGAGTTTAATTTTTCCAGAGTTTGAGCAATAGCTAGAAATCTACTCGATCAGAAAATAACCTATCTTTTATTTGAAAGAAGGTTTCTGGTATATTACTAATACAGAAATACTGAAGAATGAGGGACATGTTTTTCTTAAAAAATTTTGTCATCAGAAAGAGTTTAAAATGATAAAGGAACTAGAATTACAGGATAAAATATAACTCAGTACTTTGCAAGCCTGAACAATTATTAGTACCGAAGTTCATCAATTGAACAAAAATGATACATATTATTAAGATATACTTACTTTTTTCTGTGTATTTAGGTGAAAAGTTGAGGAAAAATAGAATACACATACATACACACACACACACACACATATATATATATATATATATCTTACTTAAAATACATCATTTGAAATCAATTTTTTTTCTAAAACAGAAACATGTTCTTTGTAAGATACAACTGGATTAAAAATATATATAATGTAGTAAAAATATTTTTACATCATCATTAAAAGTCATTCAGGAATTCCAAATATACATAACTTACCAAAATGTCAGTTTTGTCTCAAAAGCAACAAAAAATGCTTCGATAAAAAAATATCATAACTGTGCATTACCTAGTTTGCAAGCAATCTCGATTCATAATCACAATTAAAGACGTTTTGGCGTTCGATTTTTGCTACCCTATTGAGGGAGAGAGATTTGACATAGAATGGAAGGTGGCTTATCGAATCCTCCCCAATGCGACCAAAGATAAGTTGATTGGTTACATTTTTGCCGCACCTTAAGCAACCTGACTAGAAGAGACGTCCATCTTGGGCTAGTTATTTAGGCATTTTAACTTCCGGCGTTGTTGTTGAAGAGAGTCAATGCGTACCCCTTACCCCCCACCCACAGTATCACCGTAATGATACGAAGTGAAATAATCTGAGTAATATTTGTAGAGAAGATCACTTTTCCATCCATTTCTGCAATTGATATAGATCCCCTACCTGTTGCATTGAGATTTTTCTGGGAACAATTTTCTATTTGACGTCATTGGCTATCGCTATTTGAGTTAAGAGTCTCGTCGACACGTGCGTTATAGCCGGGATTTCGCTAGTTAATATTTCTGTGCAATTGTCTCAGTGAAACACACATAGGCAGTGTTTTGCTTCGGGAGCATATGCAAAAAGTAGTTCTAGGCAGTGTTGCCATTCAGTGTTCCAGTCCTCGGTCACCACTTCGATTCTAGGTGTTTTTTCACTCCGTGGAGGGAGAGAGAGTTTACCTAATTGGCCTGACGGCTTATCGAACTTTGACTATTGGGTCCAAAGAAAAGTTGGTCGGTGATTTTTTTTTCTCTGTGCCTTTATCAACCAGACTAAAGGAGACGTCTCTTCCGAGTTACTTATTAACACGCTTTAATTTCTAGTGTTCTTAAAGAAGGCCGCTGCAACTTCATCCTTTCCATAATATTACAAAACATATTCATAATTTCTGCCAGATGGATGTTTGTAACATGTATTTCAGAATATCAGTTCATTGATAGACTAATATGGTTAAAATACTAGGAATTCCGACTGAAACACCTGGATGAAATATACGTTTTTAATTAAAAATTTTCATTACATATATATCACGAATGTAATTAGATAATATGTAAGGAAATTGGTAACATTTTATACGAAAAAAATTATTGATATAACGCCTTCTATTGGATATAATATCTATCAAAAATTGCAAAATATTTTTTTAAAAATCTTTCTGTGAAAGGTTGTTAAAATAATAAATCCTTACCTCTCCTTGAAATGTAAAAAAAATTCAATGAAATTTGGAATCAGTGCATATGTTTCTTCTTTTGAAACAACCAACTCTTCGCAGTTGTGAGTTAAAAAGTTATTTTTCCGCCTCATTGGGGTCGAACAGAACCTTCTCGTTGTTGTTCTCAATGGACATTCTTTTCGTGCTAGCAAGGCCCGTAGCTCGTTGCGTCTCACCGCAGTGTCATCAGGTGGTATGATCTCGCTCCAACCTTACACGTATATATATATTGATTCAATTTTTATTCATCTGTTTTTGCGTAGTTCTATAAATGTGTTTCCTTTTTGTTGATTTTGAATTTTAATTGTTCTCTTACTTTTATGTTTTTTAATAATAATTTCATTGCTTTATCTTATACACACACGTATACACATATATATTTATATATACGGGGGGTGTTCCGTTAAAAGTTGTTTTTCTGTGGTTATGTATAATTACTGGTGATTATTCATAATCACCTCTAAACTTTGTAAATGTGTTAAATTATTGAATATTTATCACATTTATCGAGGAGTTTATAAAATCACCATCTCATAATGGGGAATATAATAAATTCGGATTAATTTTTAGTGTAACGATAACTTTATTCAAAAATAAATATTTTCAAATAACATTAAAAATTTTGTTTTTGAGTATTAGAAAAGCGTCATGACGACTTACAATAATATTTCACCCTAAAAAATTAAATAAAATTGGCCCTTTTGTACTTTACTTTCAGTAGATATCTTAAAACAAATGTATTAGATAATAGCATAAGTTATATAATATATATCGCAAAAGATATTGAAAAATACAAAATCTTAATGAAAAATAATTGTCATATTTTTCTTTCGTCAGAAAATCGCTTTCTTAGTGTCCAAAACATTTAATAACTTGGAATTAAAACGTCCATGCATATCGTCCATTATTCAACATTTTATTAATAATACGTGTATCCTGCGTGAAATTAGAAATACAAATGAAATCCCCTGCATCTGACTTTAACAGCTTGCATCATTAACAGCCTGCATCACGTGCACTGACATCATAAATTTTGAAACATTTATGGACTTTTGTTACATTCCTCATTACGAATTGGTGATTTTATAAGCTAACCGATAAGTGTGATATATATTCACAAATTTATCACA
>BMAW01021613.1:83166-209084 GCA_019974015.1 Nephila pilipes | reverse complement strand
TTATAAGCTAACCGATAAGTGTGATATATATTCACAAATTTATCACAAATACCAAGTTTAGTGATGATTATGAATAATCACCCATAGTTAAACATAATCACCAGTTCGTTATATTTACCGTAACATATATATATATATGATTTCGAGTTCAAACAGCCTCAAATTACAATTATTCTTACTGTGATGTTATTTTCATTAGCCGAATACACTAAAATACTCCTAAGTTAAATTCCCGGTTGATTAGGCTTGGATAGGTGGTCATGAGTAAGATGTAGACCTCTTCTCTACGGGTTTGATAAATTGGTACCAATTTTTCGTGGAAAGTTATTTGGCGATCCAGCGTCAGACTGGCCACTAGCTAGTAATAAGTCCCCCCCTGCCCAACAGCTATAGAAACAGAAATGGGTACTATCTGATGGTTCCATAGGATCTTGCAGACATCAAGTATTTAAACAAAAACCGGTGGGTTTTTAATGTTTTCTTCTATCCTCTTTAGTGTGATGTGGCTAAGATAACCTATCGATCCTGATCATAAACTCGTTTCCTTCAAGACGTGGGTTTGGGCTTTTCAGGCTCTTGTTTCGCCCTCATCATTTGACGCAAGCGCTCAAAATTGTGAATTTCTTTGCCAATAGCTCTCATGTTGCTTCTTATTACGACGTTAATAAACAATTAATCGATAACACTTTTGGGCGAGATACATAAGATCTTTTATCCAAAAAATAATAAATAAATAATTAAAATGATTGTTATGTAATTATCGGTAAACCTGTTCGTACATTGACAGTTAATGAGTGGCTTGTTATAAACCAATTAAATGAAAAACAATTAAGTCCAGACAAAGGCTTTTAATTCAATATGATCTTTAGAATGACAATAACAATTACATGTTGTACATACGAACATGTTGCAGGTTTATTCAATAGAAAGTTTAGAAATTCGAAGTACTAGTTCATGTCATTTTCTCCTCTTGATATTGGTTCAAATTTACAAGGCTCGTTAACAATATCATATTTAGTAATTGTTAAGTAGTGAAGAAATAGCTATCTTATGAATATTAGACATAAATCCTCAATAAAGATCAGCCCAAAATGTTTTTTTTTTTATTTTTTATTTTATCATTTTATTTAAGTTATTAAATAATCACTATCAAAATAACTCAAATATACGTGGAGTGGTTAACTTACTTTGCTCTACAAAATATAATAGATTATAGACTTCAAATAGACTTCTAGATATGGGTTCTGATTCAAGTAATCGTGCTTAGACTACCTTCTTACAGTTTCTCTAAACACAACAGCGTTTTTCTTATCTTCCTGTATGTCTTCTCAAAATTCTATTCTCTCATTTAACCTATTCACTACACTATCTACTTATACAGCGGAAGTGCAGTATAATATTTAAATTTTCATGTATCACGATTCTTTTGTGGTACCAGGTTTTCATGTAAAGCCATCATAGTACAGTAATCCCAGGTGTTAGTTCATGAGAATTGAGCATGAAAATATGTATCAAAGTCACATGAAAAAGAGCGATTTTCCATAAACGCTTTATCACTTCGCTCATTTTGTTTTGTTTTGCGTATTTCATCGGTGATGGATGTTGCTATTTTTATTTAACTTATTCCCTATTAATGATTATTTTTTAAATATTGCTTGCGTCCTCAGCAATAATTTCGTTCTTAAAATTTAAATATTACAGTAAGAAAATAATGAATCGACGTACTCTGATGTGGTGCCAGAAATACAACGAATGGCTTTAAATGAAAAATATTCTAAAATAATGCGCCTCCTTTAAGGTTACACTGCTGCATTTGCGACATTTCGGAAATATATATATCATAAGTAATGAGGATTTCAGAACACTGACTTAAAGGTAATCCCCATGATAGAACTAGTAAAAAATAAGTACAGATATTAGCAGAAAAAGTGTATCACTGTAGTAATACATAACACAGTGAATTATACAAAATAATCTTTTAAGTATCCGTTTTTAATGTATAAAATATACCTTCCATTTGGAAAAAAAATACCATTTTTATAATGATTTAAAATCATGAAATTATATTTGAAATGAAATTGTGATTCTAACCAAAAGAGCTAAAAACAGTCATCATGGAAACAAACTACGAATGTAGTAAATGATAACTTTCACCTTCCTTTAATATTTTTCTATATGCATGTATCGTAAGAAAGTATGTTAAACAGTTCCTAAAGTTAAGGCAAAGCATTGAATTTATTAATAGTCATATGGCTTTCAGAGTATATGCGTCCATATTATCAAGGAAAGAGTATTGCGGGAAGTGGCTTCATAGTAAAAGTTACTATGGTAAGGAACACGATATAGACTTGTAATGCGATGTCCACAGCTACATGAGGGCTTTTGGCAACGGACCTCGTAATTTTGGGCATCGGTCAAGTGACTAAGATGATATTTGAGCAGCCTTCTCCCTCTCCAACTTCCACAACCCTCAAGCGAGACGACTTAAGACCTCGATTAAATTTAATGTCTATCAGCCGCGCTACACAGCTGGTGTTAAGTGGCATCAATGGTCTAATCTAAGAATCAACGAAAACCACGCCACCGTGTGTTCGTGACCATTGTCAATAAGCTACCACGCGCCAACGCGCGAATGTACAGTAGCATGTTAAAACTAAGTAACTGTTGGCGGAAAAAAATATTCAATATATACAAAACGTTTCCTTTATGTATTTGTATCTTTAAATACGTAAAACCTCTAACAATATATACAATTACAAACTTCTGAATATCTTTCATTCTTTGCAAAGGAACAAAATACTTGCTTCAATTTTCTATCATCTTATAATTGTCTTTTGGGACCTAGCAACAAACGTAACCAAATGTGTCCACGTGAGCCATTTCCTTATTAATCTGAAAAATGAGCAAACATACTAGAAATGAATAAAATCCTAATGCACCCAGTTTCTCTAAGTTCATATCACTATTTATAAAAATGTAAATATATATTTCTCAGTTATTTGGAAAATGCATATGAATCATTTCACTCTCATCCAATAGTTCTCTTCGAATACTCATAAAAAAAAATTTGAAGACCCAATTTGTCCATCTGCAAGTATTCATCCTTAAAACTTCTGGGTTCTTTCAATTAACCCAATTGCATAATGTTTTGGGAGCAAAGGAGAATGTCATTAAAAGAAATTAGAATAATATTCTCTTGAATTCAATTCAAGCTAAATATAGAACAAACCTTCAGAAGCAGTGAAATGTTTCATCCCTTATCATTGATTCTTTTATAAATTATTCCATTTCCAAAGTTGATGGATGTAAATGTGTGTCAGGGACCAATTATTCTACAAAATTACCTTTGTACAATGATCCAAAGCTATTTTGAAGCAATTTTAAACTATTCCAATAAAAAAGATACCTTTTGTGATTTATCTACTTTCATAAAATATTTATTTCAAGGGTTTATCTATGAATTGATTTTAGTTGTTTCTATACATTAAAATTGTTTTTTTTGATAAATTTTATTACGTTTTTTATTACGTTTCGTTATTTTTATAATAAAACATATTTTTCCTCTTGACTTTTCATTGTCAGAATAATTCAATGTTTTATAATCATTATGCTGTAAAAGTATGTGTATATTTTAAGGTTAAATTTATTATCAAGCTTAATGAACTATTTATCTAAAATTAAAGGTAATTCGTTTAATAAATGTGCACAAATTACATTTGTGTGCAAGCTCATATTCGATAGCCACGGCATATTTAAATTTCATTAAACACAATTATTCATACTATTTTCTAGAATGTGTATTCTTATCAAATTTTATTTTATGAGGTAACATATGCAAATAAATTGAGAACAAGAGTATAAAAGACATAATTTATTCATCACCTTTTTAAGTAGTAGATAATAATAAAAGTAATGACCCACTATTTTTTTCAGGAATTAAATCGTGAAAATATTCTGCGTAAATCAAAAATAATTGTTTCCGGGATGTTGAACTCAAACTATGCCTCGATGAAAAATAACAATTTATTTTAATTTTTTGGCTTAACCACACATTATTGCACATTGTGCATTAAAAAATAAATAAAAAAAGTACCTGGTGTGAATAATCAATGTTAAAATAATAGGAGTAAATATTTAAAGCTGAATTTTTGAGTGCCTTTGACCTCGGGAGCGTAAGTAGAATGATTAATATAAATAAACATAATAATAAATAAGTTAAAAAGAAATTTGTATAAAATTTCTAATGTATAACTACTTTTCACTATATAAGATAAAATAGACTTGCTTAAGTAATTCATATTTTAGTTTATAGGGTTTATTTAAGGTACGGGTAGCTTTGGCCAGTTTCACGAGTTTGATATCGGATTTTGCAGATGAATGGTGTTGCTCTTATGCAAATTAAGTATATATATGAAATATAGTAAGCTAAAACTACTCAAAATAAAAAATACTTAATTTATTTCATTTCTTTTTACAAATTTATCAGTAAATTTAAGCTAATCATTGTGTTCAAAAGGAATTATTTTATGTCATAGCTTGTTATATACGTAACTTGGTAATGCTATTCAAAAACACAAAAAGGAAATATTGTACAGAATTTATCAAACAATTTTGTAAAGAAAATCTGTAAACGTTCAATCTGCTTGTGGAAACATTACGAATATTTACCATCTTAGCACTTGCTTTTAGTTGCCGAAATTTTGGTTAATGACTTGTAGCATTTCGCAAGAGATCAGATCAGTTAAATCAATGCAGATCAATTAAAATAGACCAATTATTATTTTTAATAAATTTAAATGCAGAATAATAACGTTCACAACAGTACAAAAAGAAGAACACAAAACTAAGATTAATCCCAGCTCACAATCTTTGAATTAAAGATTTTTTTTTTTTGTTCCGCAACCTTTTTCCGAAATTCAGTAGATGAATTTTCATTTTAACTTACAAAAAATATTTTAGGGGTAAATTCCTAAAATAGCGTCATATTCGAGGGGGTATTAAAGTATAATCTGAGAATGTTTCACAATTTCTATCTGGCAACATTGTAGAAAGGGTTGTTGCAAATATTCCTTTCGGAAATATGGCTTCCACTAATGGGGAGGGGAGGGGCAAATACCACAAGAAATTCTTTGTTAAGTTGGACTCCGTTGAAAATATGTACCATTTTATTGTTTTAGAACCTTTTTTGCTGAATAAGATCACACTCTTAAAGAAGACTGTTTGCTGTGTAATTCTAATTTTGATGCAAACTATTATTGCAAAACTTCGTACTCTGCAATGAAACTCCAGTAGTTGAAAAATCACTCACACATGACCAAGACCAATCTTCATATCTACAAATTGCTGCGAACAATTTTATTGAAATTTACACCATATTTTAAAGATTGGATCAAAGATCGTTGCAAATGTTATACTTTTTATTAATGCATTTTTTTACTAAAATCTTAAAATTACTTTGTATTTCCTTTCCCTTAATTAAATTTCTTATATATTTATACTTTATTTTTTAATATTTATTATTATTTATATATGAGATTTGTATAGGATATGTAAACATGGGAATTTATATTAAATTTTTATTTATGAATAATTTATTTTTCTAGCTGAGTGTGGTTCTTTATAATATATAAGAAATCGGAATAAGTTGTTGATCTCTTGCGTATCAAATCCTAGTTTATTGAATGAATTAACTTTAGTTAATTTGTGTCTCACTTTATTTAATGTATTTTTCTCCCTCATTTGTTTCAATGCTCTTTCTGACGAATGAAATATACGAGATTTAACATTCTATTTGATTAAACAAAATGTGATTTCTTTCACTAACTTTCAACTAATTAAAAATCATTATTAATATTTTTTCTATGATTAAAATAGTAATAAGTAATTTCAGGAATTAAAAATAATTCTGAAAAGATTTAAAACAGACTATCATAATGTTTCATTGTATATATTAATGTAATAAATTTAAGAACACACATGATTACTTATTTATCAATAATGAGAAAACTCAATTTTTAGATATCTATGCACAGTGTTTAAATTTCTCCCACAAAAGTAATTAAATATTAAAATGATGAAACTGTAAGTAACTTTAAACTAAAGCATATGGATTTTTCTAGTGTGTGTAGAAAGTTAAATATCGCATATAGTAAACTTCCAACACAATATGGCCTGAGCAACTAGGAATTTGTTTAAAGATTCCTAGTGGGTTTGAGAGAAATTTTATAACGAAATGAAATAGGGGGAATAATCTAACAAAAATGTTTACTTTAATTAAATTTCAAAAATAGAATTCGCATTTTGAATACCCAGTAAATCTTTATTTACATCAGTGATGGAATATACTAAAAATCATAACAAAAGTGAACAGTAAGAAATAAGTTTTATAACTGTAGTCTAAGAGTACGTATACAACATTGCCTTTGGTCTTGATCTTTTCGTTCCTTTGTCACAATGTCTTGCCGCTGTTACAATATGTTGTAGACTCCACTTTGGAATATTCTTAATTGTTTTCTAAGACAGGGGCCATACTTGCGACTCCCAAGGAAATAAGACTGAGAACTCAATCGTTCTTTTAATTCATCAAACGTATCTACTGCGAAGTAACAAAGAAAAGTATAAGGAATGAGATTCAAGTTATAACTGCCGTATAATCTTAATTGGGACTCGGCTACAAAACAACGAAACTGCAATATCATCTAGTTATACGTGGCTGTAACTCAAGCTCTCTTTTGCTCTCGTCTCGTCTCTGTAATTAATCTATCTCCTGTCTGTAACTAGGTCCTAACGCAAGTTTTCCATAAACTAACTTCTAGGAGCTTTTATATTAAGTTAATTGAAAACCTGTTCTTCTGCATGAACCATGACTTATGTAAATTAGATTAGGAATATTGAAAAGGAGTGAATAAGATTCATGTGATAATATTTATAAACTACGAGAATTATAATAGAGAAGAGGGATTGAAGGTTTAATAGAGAAGTTTGTAGAAGATGGACGTGTGCTAACTCTGGCAAGAAAAAAAGGATTAGATGATTCAATGTTAATGTGGAGTAATCATTAATGAACGGACGTGTAGTAGGATCCAGATAACAAGCTTTTAACTGTTTTGGGTCCAGTTAGGAAGTGTCAGATATGTAATAATTTATAATACTGATATTTAAGCTCGGAGGCGTTTTAGGACCTTTTCCTCAAACATAATAATTTAGATACTGACTTTAAAATACTCGAAGAATCGAATAATATTTGATTTCCTTTTTTATCTGATTGTTTAGTTACTTATAGCACGTTATTCTTTTGTGATAATACAATAAATGAGAAAAGGGAAATAAGGAAATATTGCCCGTGGTCTGTCTAGAGAGAATGATAATAAAATCAACTAGATATTGAAATTACTTTTAATTCTTACATGTACATAAGATTTTGGAAATTTATTTTAGACTCCCTCAGAGAAGTAGACTTGATAGAGCATAAAATCATACATAGTGACCTAATAAATTAATATAATTTTACACAGTTTTGTTTGAGTAGCACATATTTAACAATAATAATGATGACTTAAAATTTTCTCGAAAGATAAGTGAGATTTATAATGTAGTTTGCAAATTAAAGTATGAGAAATTGTGGCCATCCTTGTGTCACTTGCCAGTTTCTCATTATACCATGAAGCGGCACGAACCACTTGCATATTCTCACGAGGCGGCACTTTATATGAACTTATTTCTGCATGCGCGCAGCTATGCAAATTGCAAGCGTTCTACTTGCGCACCTGTGAGATAAGTGTTTATATCCATGCTGCTATGTGAAGAACGCAGCAGTAGCATGGGTAGAAGAGACAAAGGAGTTCTTGCCTTTTTTTAGTCGATACCCATGCTATCCTGAATGATTTTGTATACTGTCTTATTCTTCTCCTGGACTTGTATGGATTCCTTTTTCTCCATTGACGGCCCAAACCTGCTGTTTTCATAATAGATAAGTAGAGGATATCTCACACGTGTAAAATTGCCATTTTCTAAGTACTCGAATCTCGCTTGCATTCGTCCAAGAGGATACTCGACAGTATTCTTCACTTAATTTCTTCTAGTATTCTAACCCTATGATTAAAGTTATATCATTTCAGTTATGCTGAAAATTTTGCAAACATTTGATCCAACTTCATTATTGTTCAAAATCTCAATGAATAATATTCTCTTTTCCCAAAGCAATATTGAATGTCAAATAAATGATTTTTTTAAAATAATTAAGTTGTACTGCATTATTTGCAACCTTTTGATCTCAATCAAATGAAGAGTGTGGTGTATCCTTACACATTGAATAACACCTTTAAACTCATGTAACGCTTATACAGGAAAAAGTCCGCATTATTCACCACAAATTAATTCTTAACTGATCTTCGGTCTACTATCAATACTTGAAATGAAACATGAGTTAGTTTTCTTTATTTGTCTGCAATAACCTTTTATTTTCGGACAAAAGTCATATTAAAATAAAGCAAATGATTCCCTAATAGACCAGTTGGAGAAATTCTGCTCTTAGAGCAAAGACGTAATATTCACATTTTTTTTTAGTATGGCATGAACTGTTTTCAGTGTTGTATCGCTCCGAAACAAATTTTCAACAGACAATTGAAAAAGGCATAAATCCCTTCAGATATGTAACTATTTTACTGTAGCTTTTCAAAATAGTTAGTTATTATAAGCTAGTCTGTCTGACATTCGTGAAATATTTCTTCATATTTAACAAATACCTTAACTATTACTTTTTTTTCTTTAAGTAATAAATTTTTCCAACGATGTCTCGATCCTTTAAAAATATATTTACAACAGTTTGCTATGAAAACCTTTATTTATATGTAAATTATTATATATAAAAATATTTATGAACTCTATTTTCAGCATTTCTTTTCATCAAGAGAAATTATTTAAGTAGTGGAAATCTTTTTAAAATAAATGGCTGTTTAAAGCATGTTCTATCCTCATCCAATTATAAAACATATTTTAATAAAGAAACTTTAAAAGTATCATTATCATAAGAAATTTTTTTTTTCGAAATTTTTCCTAATTGAAGCAAATAAAATTAATACATTCAAGCATCTTACAAATCTTAGATATTTTACTCCAACATTGAAATTGAAAAATTGGTTTTAAATTTATTTATAAACTCAAGATTTTCATATTATTCATTTTCCTTCCACACTTGAGCCTCTGCTTTAAATATTTAATTTGTTTTACAATTGATTTAAAGGTTTGATTCCTTTTTGTAGTCAATATAATTAAGTTGTCCATATCTGGTGCTCACCATCAGTGTTCATTCTGTAGAAATTTGGATTCGGCCCCAGATTCCACAGGAGACTCGTCGTATAGAGCAGGTCTGAAAACATGTAAAATCTGTCGAGGTTCCAAATCCTTACATTTACATGGGGTTTGCAGAGGGGAGTGCATGCTCAAGTCCTCAATACATGACCAAGATTCAAAATTACTTAGGTACGTCACCAATAGGTTTCAGGTTACTTTTACTTGCGATATGTTAATTAACAATCAGTCAAGTTATTTTCCTCGTGAATTCTCAATAGATTCTGATGTGTCATTATAAAAAAAAAAACGTATGATAAATATGAAAAGGTAAATGAACAAGTATTCTTATGAGGAAAGTAATCTATAATGAGCACCTGTAACAATTAAAGAACGTGTATTTTTGAAGCCTAATGGACCTTTAATGTAGGCGTTTTATTTCATGTGTCTTGCATTTGTAAATGAATACATGATTTAAATGCTGTATAATTGTTCTTAAAAACTAAAAGTACTTTCCTTAGCATCAAAGATGGATTTTAATGGACTTTTAGACATATTATGCACTTTTTTAATTTTATTTTTTAATCATGAACAGTAAAATCTCAGTCATTTGAGCCTACCGATATTATTTCTGTTACTCCTTATATATATGCATTAAAATGTTCCACAAAACAAAACTTGTGTATCATTTTTGTTGTTTTCTTAAAATAGAATTTCAAATCGGAAGAAGAAAATTATTTAGGTTCAGGCAATCATCATGTCTATATAAATCTTGTCCACCCAATTACACAAAAAGTACATACAAAAATTGCTGAGCCTTAACTCTAATTTTATGACTGAACTTCTCATCCGAGATCAAAGGAGCAATTATTATTGTATAAAACATTTTTTTTCTTTTTGTTTGTTTGTTTCAAAAAGTCATCTAACTCAAAATAATGATAAGTGAAAAGTAATGTCAAAGTGAGTAGCAAAAAAAGGCCACGCAACAACGTACAAGATATTTTTCTAATAAAACTCTGATTGCAAAGATCTTTCTTTGGGGTCTAATAAAATAAATGAAAAAACTTCAATACACATCACTAATGATAAAAGCTGTCGTAAAAGATTTCCTTCGTTTTGGACTTTCAGGGAAAGGATTGTACAAAACATCAATGATTAACTGTCGGGCTAATTGTCTTTTGTGTTTTTATACGTCGCATAAAGAAAAAAAAGGAAATATAATTTCCTAAATGCGTTTTCCATGCTCCAGTTCCTTGTCTTGGGCTTTGTCTTTGCATTAAGTCATCTAAAGAGATATCTTTGTTCATCAGTTGACAGATATTAAGCTTGAGTAAATTGAAAGTTTTTGTAGGCTGCTCATTTCTGCAATGGAATGTTTTTCTAAAATACATTAATTAGTTTTTGGTTGAAATTAAATATTTTCATGAATTTTGTAATTTAAGAGAAATTATTAGAATGCAAATAAAAATATTAGAGGTAAGCAATGATACGTCAATTATCTTTTGATTTCAAGAAATTATATCGTAGCGTTTTAGATTCATAGAAAGGAATAATTGATGTATGCTTTCGCGAGCATAATTGCATCTGAGATTTTATCATATGTATAAAGTACAGTTGGTGTTTTAGGAATATTAAGGTTTGTGGAATTTTTTTTTGTATTCATACAGTTTTACTTCTTACATTTATCTGGTCACTGAATTTAGCTTTTGGTCTATTTAACAGAAAA
This sequence comes from Nephila pilipes, assembly GCA_019974015.1. Classification (NCBI taxonomy): domain Eukaryota; kingdom Metazoa; phylum Arthropoda; class Arachnida; order Araneae; family Nephilidae; genus Nephila; species Nephila pilipes. Next base: position 198,070 of record BMAW01021613.1, on the reverse strand, counting down.
CACTTTACAAATCAAGCGTTGCAGAAAAGAAATCGTAATACTAAAATATCCTCATCAAATTTCGTAATTTTAACAATGTGAGTTACATTAAATTCTTCTAAAAGGTATTTTTGCTTCTTTGAAAAAGTGTATACATATTTTTGAAAATTTTACTAACGTATCTTTCGAGTCAATATGACTCTAGTAATCAGTTTTCCCAATTTCCCACATTTGAAATCAGTAAATTTTTCTGATCAAAATTACTATTATATTGGTTATGTGTCTATATTATCGTTGATATTGAAGATGAAAACACAAAAAAATAGTTCATAGAACATAGTAACTCATAAATAGGAATAATTTCTTATATATTTTCAGGATTAAATGAAATATGTATATATAATGGAGCTCCAATACATACATTTATACTAAGCCTAGTTGCAGGATACACTATACATGAGCAACTTCCCAGCTGATGTCAGATTCTCTAACATTTATCAGTTCTGAGTTCTACCATTCTCTATTTTCAACCCTCCTTCTTATAAAACAATTTTTACATTTTTTAGCATTCCTTTTAATCTAGCATATACTGTTACACGTTGTTTGGCGCAGTGTAGACACACCAGGCTCTATTGACAATAAATTCCAATATTACTCACCAGTTGAATTGATTAGAAATTTGGAGAATAGGGTGCCAGTTTAGGTGTTACTTGACTGAGGTTCAAAATTAGGAGATAAGTCGCCTATAGCGCTCAAGATAATTTTAACCGCAACATTAATAAACAATCAGTGGACCAGCTTTTTTAAAATTGTAATCAAACTTCTGAAAGTTTTGATGTTATTAGCAATTTTAGACAAATTTTTTTTGTTTGGGTGTTATATATGATGTACCTTACAGGGCTATTAATAGGAAAGTTATTCCCTTTTGTAATGTAACAAATGTAACGAAATATTTTTATTCGATTTCTGTGAAAACTATAAACTTCAAGAATATACTTTGTAATAAGTTTTGCGTTGCTTAAAAATTACTAAGATTAAAAATTACAAAAAAAATATTTAATGAATTATATACATATTACGAATAACACTTGAAGAGTGAAATGGAGAAACAATTACTATTCCCATTACCAAAAAAACTTGTGGCCGTGGTAGTCAAAAGGTCATGGTTTCGGATTTGTGACCGGCGGTATTCGTTCAGCAGCGGGTTCGAGCCTTGTCCGCTAAAGATCTACCGTGTAGCAGGAGCTGATGCACGATAAATCTGTCGCGGTCAAAAGTCCTTCCGTTGGCGTGGTGTGGAAGTTAGAAAAGGGGTACTAGCTCAAGTGTTGTCCTCGTCACTTGAAGGAGGCTCAAAATTACGATTTCCTTCGCCAATAGCCCTCGCGTTGCTTTTAGTGCGACGTTAAAGAAAACTAAACTACACAGAACCAAAAAAAAAAAAAAAAAAAAAAAAAAAATAAGGATTTCTATAAAGAAAATGATCAGTTTTTTTTAATAAATTAACATTTTATTTAATAATACATAAATTAAAGCGTTTCACTAATGTATAATTACTTTTTTGTTAGCAAGAACATAGAACAAATTAATATTTGGCATTCAATGAGTAGTTTTGTTTCATCAGATTTAGTTTGATTTAAGCTAATCATTGAAAATAAAATTAATTTAAAATATGATACTAGCTTCAAGACAAAGAATGTTATAATATTTAGGAAAATAATTTGAATAATATTTTAGGAAAAAGAATTAATCGATCTGAGTCGTATCTAAAGCACAATATTTTAAATTGACAGCATATATAAGCAAAGAAAATATTTGTTTTACATAATGTATTTATGTATAATTTGTCATAAATTATCTTTGTATATTTGCATTCAGGGTAGCCTAGAATTATTTAATGTAAAAAAATAAACAGATATATAATAACGATGCACACATATACTTATATGAACGTTGTGAGAATATCTTTCTCTACAACAAAAATAAATAATCTTTTGTGATTTTTTTATAGCTATACCATAAATAATATCATGTAAAAAACTCACTTTTTTATTTTTAAGATATTTTATTCTTAGGATAATGAAATTTCTATCCCTGTGATTTTCTAGGTATAGCTTTCACTTAGTTTTTTTTACCTTACTCAGAACGTAAATTCCAAAAAATGCCAGAAACGGGTAAAAAAATTATGAATTCAAATCGTTTATTTTTCTTTCAGTTTGAAGGGTTGCATTCTAAGGTAGAGCTTAGAATTCTTTAGTATTTTTTCCAGGTACATTTTTATCCTTTTCAGTTTTCGTTCTTTAAATATTTCCGAAAGATTCCGAATGTAATCGAATATCCACTTTAAAAAAAAATTCCAAACTGTTTCTTACGAGATCTTCCAATTAGAATTTAACTTAGCTTAAAAAATTTCTTATTTTTTCAGTTAATTAATATAATTTGTAAAATCTAAAATAATTCTTCAAGTTTTAAGAAAAACTTACATTAGATGATGCTTTTATTTTAAAGTAAAACTTTTAAGATTAAAATGGGTTAAGAATCTAGAAGTTCCATAAAGCATACATTATCAAACTCTTTACATATGCATTATGATTGAAAATCATTTAAACTAAAAGCACTAGCATTAAATTATATCGTTATTACAGAAACTATTTTTCAGCTATTTAACATCGGGGAAGTAAAATTTAATATACTTCTAAAATTAATGAACGTAAAGCTTTGCAAAATCATTACAAATACATTTAATATTTATGGGAAGAAGTAGAAGTACACTGATTAAAAACTCATTTTAAAGTTCAAGCTGAATTTGGGAAATATATACATTCATCAGTATTGTTGTAATGTTGAATTTATTTCGATTATTCCCTCTTTATCCTGCAACGACTTCCAGGCAAGCTGTAAATGGCAATGATTTCGACTGAAAGATGTTAGAAATGATTTAAGTCGCTGAGAAAGTTTGTTAGACGGCATTTCAGATTGAGTTTAGAGAAAGACGTGTTGACGCAAACTTTGAATAAACAAATTTTTCAATACACATAAAAATACTCTTTATTCAACATGCGATTGTAAGGGATGTTACATTGCATTGTTTAGTGTTACTTATGCAATATGCGTTTCATAACAGCCGAAACACTACGGCACGGAACAAAAATAAAAAGAAAAAAACTCATTAAAAGAATTCGGCATATTCTTGGAGTCTATATAATCTTCATCATCGATAGAAATAGGTACTTCATAAATTTAAATTTATTTTAATAACAGCATGAATTTTACTGAAAGCTGTAAGATTTTTGTTGAACATATTTCTTCCGATAAAACAAGTTCTTTATAAGCGGTATAACTGCATCGATAAATATCTATATAACAACTATTAGTTCATAACAGTTCACCATCATTGAAAATTTGAAATAGGAAAACTATGTTATTTTCATGTAACATGTTCCTTCATTAAAATGCTTTTCCATTAGATTCTAACACATATCATCTAAATCTCTCATAAAATTCCATTTTTTTTTTATATTTTCAAAAATCATTTGCCATAGTATGAAAACATTTTTTACATTCTTCGTAAAATAATCTTATTTATTATATAATTTTAAATAAATATTCACCTGTCGAAAGTAATAAAAGTAAGAGTTGAGGAAATCTACCAAAAAATATTGTTAAGATCTTAAGAGAAAAGATGATGCTATATGTTAAGCAAGCTTTGAGTATATACATTACCTTTTTAATAAAGAACGTGAATTATAATGAAAATGAAATCGCATTTTAATTCAACGGAATATAGTATTGTTTGTTGAATAACTATTAACAGAGAGAGAGAGAGAGAGAGATCGGTAAATATTCTATTCATTTTCTTCCCGATGTTTCTATATACTAAGTATGGAATAAAAGTTTTTGTACACTATGAGTAATAATTTTATATTTATCTAAAAATTATTGCAGCAAACATTTCAAAATTTTAATAATTTATTCCAGAAGTTCATGCTTGGAAATCAGAATTTTTTTTTAGATTTATAGATCTATTCGATGTCATTTCGTTATCTTTCTAAAGTAGATTTATAGATAAACACGACCCAAAACCGGGTTGAGAAATACCTAAATGCACTGAAATAAAATAACATAAAAAAGTGTCAGTAATAAATCAGAAATTCAACTCAATAAATTTATTGTTAAAATAAATGGCTTCCTATTTATTCGCTTGGCAATGAATTGGCGTAATTGAATAGTCGTTTTGTGTATTTGTTTGACAAGGGAAAAAAATGAGAATTGTATTCATAATTTACGGTACAGCCGTCAACAACGTTGCATCTTCGCGAATGTTATTATTCTCATGTTTTTATTGATATTTCTTAAGGGAATTGGAAACATTTGAGAAAGAAAGAATAACAGATATATTCTTAATTTATGCTTCAGAAAAGAATGCTATTTCGGTAAAATTAATTTATTCAAAGAGTGCTGCATTGACTTAAATTAATATTTCGAGATAACAGGCAAATGTCAGTGGAGAAAGGTATTTGTTTATTGTTCTGTAGAATACAGAGTTAATTTGTGTTTATCTTAAATTTTCTTATTAAAGTAATTTGTACTTTAAGAGAATAAAAATTAAGGAATAAAAATTATTGTCTTGCCTTTACTTATATATATATTTAATCAAAGTATTTTAAGACATTAAAGTTTTTGGGTTTTACTTGAATGTTCCTCTAACCTTAGGTGATTTCCTCAAAGGTCAATGTAAGAGAACCAAAATTCTCCAATAAGATATTTTTTTTTAATTAGATTTTGCATTTTTTTTTTCATAATTGAAAAAGTGTTTACAACCCCAAATTAAAAGAAACATTTAGTATATACTGCCTTCAGATAACAGTGGACCATTTTTATTTGTATAGGTTAATACTCATAGCGCTTAATATCTCTTTTTATTTCCAGTAGCAACATAAGGCTCCAACTACTAAGTTACTCGAATTTGAAATTATGTACCTCTTACAAGCCTTAGTTCTAAAATTTAAAAAAAAGTGTGAAATTATTATTTATCTGTAAATTCAGCATTTTAGTATCGGATGTATTCATACTTTATATAATACTTGCATATTAGAGTGTTAAATAATTTCTAAAAATATTCATGAGTAAATCATAGAACCTATGAAATATCAAATAAATACATTATAAAACAACTTCTAACAAGTCTTTTATGCAAATGTATTTAATATAAAGCTTATTACATCGAATTATTTACCTGTTTTTTTCAGCTCTTTAATAAATAACAATGCAGAACCTAGCACATGTAGACAGTTGGTTAGAAGAAATTTAAATTACTGTTCTTACTGATTATAATTATTCAATGAATACACTATTTAGAATTCTAAGAGTTACCAAGAATAAAAAATATTATTAACATGCAATTTTTAGTGCATAATCTACTAAAGAAAATTTTATAGAATTTCATAACATTTTTTGATAATTGGCTTATGTCAATAATTGTGTAAACAGCGAAATACAGTGATTGCAGTCCATGTGGATATTCCAAAAAAGGATAAGTCTACCAGTGTTATAATGGTTCAGATTATACCAAATTTAATTGCACTATATGTGCAATAAAAAAGAAAATTTATGTTTGTGGTAACTATTTAAGAAGATTTAGCTTCATTAAAAATTGAATAAATACAGTTCATAAAATTTTTTTCTAAATATAAAAATTTAATCCTTGAAAAATATTCAATTTATAATTATATGCAATTTATTTTTTAAAAAAAGCTTAGAATAGAAAAATACCTAAATCAGTAATCAAAATCAAACAAAATATCAAAAAGTAACAGAAAAATACCTAAAAAATGAAAAAAAAAACCTTATAATTCCAAAGCAGTTTAAGAGTAAAAATTGACAGCAAATGACTATAAATTTCTGAATAAATATAAATGCTTTTAATGAGGTATATGGTCAGAGGTTCTGAGTAAATTAAAAATATCTGAGGCACATTTTAATATAAAGGTCTTTTTAAACTTATTTTTAAATTATTACATCTTTCACCAGATCAAGTATGTTTTTCTCCCGATAAATAGAGCTATGTAAAGCAGTATTAATTAATTATAGTTGATAATAAATTTTAAGAAAATTATTTCAAGACAATGTTTTGATATTCTTACATATATATATATTTATCAATTATTAAAGACAAATCTAAATATCTATACAAATGCGTAAATTTTTCATATTTTTCAATAAAGAAGTAACTAAATCTTGGATGAATATTTGGTATTGTAGGATGATGTATTTTTTCGTTTACAGACTTTATAAGGGTTGCATAAACGATTTCTAGTTTCTATAAGTTATGACGCTGAAAATACGACTTGGCATAATTACGTTGAGTAAAATGTTTGCAGAATATTTAATGACTGTTCAAAAAGTATGGAAAATAATTTTATCATAAAATCAAAAATTAAATTTCTGTTAAGTTTTTTTGAAATTCTAGTTCTAAAACTTTGTGGATTGTAAACTTCAAAAACATTTCAAGCTAAATATAGGAATTGATTAGAAGTTTCATTCAAAATTGTGTTACGAATCCCATGTTTTTATCAACTGCAAAATATGAAAGATAATATTTTTAATTTGTGTACCGAAATACAATGCAACTTTTGTAACTTAAATATTTGCAAAAGTCATCTCTAATTTTATGAGATCATCTGTAGCAGTAAGCTGTAACCCCCAATTAGGATACACCTACTTTCAGAAATTCCAATTTTAAAAGATGTCACCTTATTACATTATTGTTATTAGCTACGATAAAATAAATAAGCATATAAGTTTTGAAAAAAAAAAGGTTTTTGTGGCTAACATTACACCAATCTCTAGAGTTATAATTAATTATACTCTATATAACTTTTTCATAACTCATCCACACCAGTCTAAACGCTCCTTACAAGCTGAGCATAACCATTTTAAGATACATGTAAATATCGAATAAGTTTTCAACTTATAATTTCTGCAACAGATCAGTGATTCTCAATTCTGCAGTATTATCATTCAGTAATAGTTTACACATGAGATATATGTACTATAGGAGTAATGTTTTTTTTTTCCTCAAAAATTTATTCCAAATTTATTTCAAACTCCTATTTCTTCATACAATGAAACAACCTATTAAAATAGTTAACTAATTGAACTGAAATTGAATCACAAAAAGTCGATCTTTCATTTAAGTGTTTAAGTCGCTATTTCTTCACTTTCAGCCAAATCTGCTAAACAAAGTTTTTTGTTTCATTAAAAGGTTATGTTATGTTTCTTACTTCAGAAACGCTTAAAAATATGTCGAAATGTTAGAGGTCATATTGGAAACTAAAGAATATTTTAGTGCTTCGATATATACAGTACAATTTTTTGTGTAGTTTGAAACGTCTCTCTTTGAAAGATATTTTTACAAAAAGTCAAGAAATTTTTGCATAGCTTGGATTTTTGCTTCATCCTTTGAAATATATTGGAGCCATTTCAAAACAGATTCAGTTTTGCAAGTTTTCTTTGTAGAAGAATGCATTTCGAAGAAAGCATCTGGAGTATATATGTACAAATAGAAAATCACATATATCCTTGAAACATACAAGCATACTAAATAAGATTCGGAGATAGAAAAATAAGCTAGAGTTTTCTTTTATCACAAAAATAGTTTGAGTGATGAAGTTCCACTAAATTAATTTTAACCAATTGTGGTTAAATTTGATTTTATAATATATTTTTTCAAGGAATTCTTTCTACGGGGTACTATGTTCTATATTCACAATTATTCCATTTGTAGAGCTAAAAAAGTAAAAAAAAGTAATTGGATATTTAAAATGATTTTGAACAAAAATTAAAACTTATGCTTTGGGAATTCTAAAGAGTTTTCTGTTTGGATGAATATTGTGTGAAAGAAAATAATAGATTACGGACAATAGAAGGATTGATTGATTTTATTAACGTCCGCCGAATCATCACGAGAGTTATTAGGGATGGACATCGTAATTCTGAACCTCAGTCATGTGACGAGGACGACGCTAGAGCTGGAACCTTTTCTCCTGTCAACCACATCACGCCGACGAGAGGATTTTGTGACTCAACGTATTTAACGTGTGTCAACCCCGAATACACAGCGGGTTTAAGGTAGCACCAAGGTTTGAATCCATGTCTCGACGGAAACAATGCCTGCCCTGAGTCCGCGATCATGACTATTAGGCTAACGTGGCCACACAGACAATGGAAAATACATCGTGGATATAAGTGTAATACGAACTCGATAAAATATGAGGTAATAAATAAAAATGGCTAAAAATTCTAATATTGGCCTGATGTTCACGGAACGAAGTAATTGTTAAAAAAAAGAAGAAAAAAAAATCACTCCCTTTTGTATTATAAATTTAGATTTTTAAATTTTATAAAAGAATTATCATAAAAATAATTTAATTTGTACGTGAAAGTATATTCCTGGAAGAAATTGTACAGGAAATTGTTTCTGCGCTGGATTGCTGCAGCATAATTAAAACTAAAATGAATAACGTATATGCGGACAAAAATAAAAAAAATAATAATACATTTGTATTATTTTTCCCATAAACAGCGAACGTAATAAAAAAATATAATTAAAACAGGATGAAATCTGTAAAAAAATATCCAATGGAAGTGACACTATTTTTTGAAATACTTCAGACATAATGACAGATATTTTCAAATATTCAGATACCTCCATTTTATCATAGGACTGCCAGGAATTTTTTGGTTTCAGCTTCAGAATAATTGGATAGAATAGCTATCGTTTTTGAGCTTTTCGAGAAATAGAGTCATTTATTGTATTAATCCTTAACCATGGGGACTACATTTCAATTGGTGTTCCAGTTTTCTCAATTTGCATGAGGCCAAAGAATACAAGATACGGTCTATAAATAACGCTTAAATGGATATTTCATAGACTTTGTTTAATGACCCAGGAAAAAAATTGTTCCAAATTTCATAAACATTTATCCCGTTGTGACACTAAACGTAGAAAACCTTGTTTGTTAAAGATCTTTAGCCTCTGTCTAACAGAACTTCGCGCGCACTCTTTGAGAATCCTCAAAATGAAACCATTGCCTCCACAGAGCTTCATAGAGCTCACGATGCAAAATTTACAGATGATATGTATGGTAGATCAAGACTTCTGCTTGAAAATATGCAAAAGTTCATTTGTCGCTTTGTGTGTGATTTACTATCGTCGTATAACTGGATGACAACATGGTAAAATGTACGGGAATGCTTCAATTTTGTTGCCTTTCTGAGTTTCATTAACTCTAACAATATATCTGGTGGATCAATATTCCAAAGATTCTGCTAACAGATGTCGCTTGATAATATTAAATGAGTTAAGAAAAATGGAAACATAATGAAAGGAACTGACATTATCGCAGCTTGGATTTAATTTTCTCTCTTCCTTATCGGGCACAACATTATCTAGCGAGTGAACAATTATTAAATCGATGGTGTCCTAGGAAAGCGGTGGCGTTAACCGACTGACATAATATTGCGGTGGATGACGTCACTAAAACTTAACCAATGTACCAGATTGCAGGATTTTCTAGAAAATATTGAAAACGAGGAAATTACGTTACTAATTTGCAAAGGCAACGTCTTCGTGACGTCTTTCATCAGAGCATTATGACCATTAGATTACGGAACCGGTTTCATATGAAAACCATAATTTAACAGTTTTCGAAAGACAAGCGAATACATTTCAGGCTTTCTAAGTATATAAGTACCATATTTTTGTGTCATATCAGTTGCCTCGTTATTTACTAACTGTAACCAATATATAGTGCACAGGAACCCTAATTATTATTTATGTATATTTCTTACCAGTTAGTCTTAATTTTGTTCCTTGTTTGGCGCAGATCTGCCCAAAGTTCTATACTTTACCGACTAGGATACCGCAAGTCATAGCCTATAAAAGTATTTACAAGTATAACGGAAAAGAATAGTACATCCGCTTTATTTTCAACTTTACGAATTCTATTTAAATAGAATCCGTACAAAATTATAACAAAAAAGCAACTTACTTAAATTTTGATTCCAAATCTCATTGTGAAATCACTTACAATTCCACTTTCTCAAAAGGAAATGGGAAGTGAAAATGCTAAGGGTAAAATGAGCAATTTAAAATACGATATTCTGTAATGATACTATTATTCCTTTTGAAACACAAATTTAGAAATTCACCATTTGCATTTTTATAAGTTCGTTTTACTCAGTTCTTTCTCTAAATTAAATAAAATGCTAGCTTTGATTAATTTCCCGCCTTTTGAGCGGGAAAAGTTTTTTTCGATACATTCATTTTCAACTTCCAGATTTCTTCAAAAGAACTGAGTATCCCCTCGTTTTGTATGTATTTTTCGCTCTGTTTGTTTTTCGTTTTTATTACAAATACCTTATTTTACCCGGCGGATCTCGGTAATTGAGTAATTATGCCTGAAATGTTTTTACACGTTTTACAGTCTTACATGTAACAGAAAGTGCTTAGAATTTCATAAAACCCCCAAAATTCATTATAAAAACTATTTACCAACAGATAATATCATTAAATGGAAAATAATTTATATTAACATCATTTTATAAAAGAATTTAAGAAATATATGTACCACTTTGAAAATGAAATATAGAAACGTAAAAATAACTCATATTTAGAGAAAGATACAACACAAATTTTAAGAAATTCTTGTAAAAAAAGATATTTGAAAATCATTTAATAAAAATATCCATGCAGATACTTGTTGAATTATTCATAAAAAATTTAATTTGTAACTATTCAGATTAAAATATTCAAATATATACAGACGCTGTTTGGCAATGTGGAAATACTGATTTATCACAATACTTTCTATTTTAGAATTATTTAAATTATTTATTGAAGTTATATAATGTAAAATACTCAAAATCTCTTACTAGAATATTTATCTTAATTTCTGCTATGCATTTTGTAATATTAAGAATCAGTTGAGAAACATTTATTATTGGTAACTGTTCTACGCAAGATGTTTTTCATTAGAGATTATATATACATTAATATTTATCGGCTCAACATGTTATTAAATAAACTGTGTCAGAAAATAATGATTGAAACTCCCATTTCGTAGGAAAAGCAAAGAAAAACAATTCACTCATGGTTAGAATGAGTTTATTATAAACCCATGGTTTGAATTATAGAATTTGTGATTATAGAAGCCACAATGAGAAAGCTTATTTTAGAAGTATAAGAAAATATAAAAGAATTATTGACACTGGGGTTAGCGAAGACCATTATAGTGTTTTTCTTTATTATGTTAAAAAAATTGCATTTATGTGTGATACAAATTATTTAATTAATCTCTTAGGATCGGCCTTAAGATTCCATATAACTTTATAAGCAAATTTTGATACTGGTTCCAAAATGATCAATAAAGTAATATATTTCAAAGTTATTTTATCAAGCTCTTGAAATTCAAAACAACTATGAATGGTTATATTTTTTAATATCTGATAAAATTCACTAGTATTATAAATGATATTTTTATGTCATGACAAAATCTAAAAAATATATAAAATTAAACATAAAATGTACTTTAATATTTTTTTTTCAAAAATATGTGATGATAAAAATGTCATAATATGTGATGTAGAAATAAAAAGAGAGACAATTTTTGCTTCTTTAAAATTTTATATTTAATGGAAGTGAAAAATAATTTTATAAGATTAAATTAGTATTGATTTTATTTCATTTCATTTTTGCTGAAAAAAACTAATATTGAATGAAATAATGTATTTCATTTATACCAAAGATTAATTTTTTTTTGTCCCTTTCAAATTAAAATATAATTGTTGTACCATTTCAAAGTGAACAAACTTTGACATTTGTCCAAGAGAGCAGAAACTAAATAAAAATGTAAAATGCAAAATCTCTTTCTTGATGAAAGTCACTAAATGTAATCATGAATCTCAAAACCTCATTGCATTTTTAATTACTGTCGTTCATGACAAAAAGACTGACATAAATGTTAAATGTTTATTGGCCTCTTTTCAAACAGGAATTAAAAGAATCGATAACATTTTAACTGCAGAAATACTTTTTCTAACACTAAAGCTGGTATGATGACATAATGAAAATTCGATTTAAGAAAATTTGCTTTTATTGTCTTGAAACTTAAGCATTGACTTTCTTTTCATTAGAATTCTTGGAAATTTCTTGTAATTGCAGAATTGATTTATTCTAATATAGAACTATTTTTGCTTGGGAATTATTATCAGCAAAGTTATTTAATTAAAAATTTTCGAAATAAAAGTAATACGCATACTAAATTATATAGCATTTAAGATTGTTGATTAAAATACAAATTTAATTTTTACTCATAAATATTTATAGCATTAGGAAATTGCAGTTAATGAATAAATGTTTTTAGCCATATAAACTAGAATCATAATATTCATAAATGTTTAATAATTTATCAATTCTTTTTTCAAAAAATTAACAAATGGAAAAAAAATCAAATTGTATACTATTAACATACTTCAAAAAAATATTTTCTTTACCGACTAATTTGTCACTAACAAAAGAATACAAAGTTTGATATTTTTTACTTAAACACAAGTTAATGTGAATACTACCGTAGCAGTTAAATAGATGAACAAACTCAAAAAATGATAGATTACAGCGTATGAAGTTATCTAAGTATCAAAATGGAAAAGTAATAATACAATATGGTACATACTTTATCATAAATTTCTTATCACTTTAAAATAGAAAACTTTATAACTATTAAAATTTTAAGATCTTTGTGGTCTAATGTGAGAAAAAACATTTATGTGAGTAAAATATTGATTGTAAGACTTGGTTTCATAAGTATATAGACTCAGAGTAAACATACCTGATTTAATTCACGTGGATTAGTAACAGCTTGAAAAATACAATGCAACATGAGGCAGTATGTATGAAAATGTTTGTTTCTGAAATATCACAGTATGTCATAGGTGAAAACTTTTCATTATTTTACCAAGCAAATTTATCTAAGGAAATATTTAAGTACTTAATAAATATACTATAACTGGTACCTAAAACTAGTGCTTTACGGAATTCTATGAGCAAATAAACCATTACTAATTTAATCGTTAATTATTTAATTTCAGTCTTTTAATTCGGTTCTTTTCCATTTGTTTGTATTCTGGTCAATATTGAACAAAATTAAATTAATTAAAATAATTAGCATATTTAGAATGAATTTAAAGGTGCTTTACATATATCACCAAGCTTTATGTCTATTAATATACACTTATTCATAATATATCTATCCATTTAAAATTTGCATTTGGATTAAAAAACCTATTTTTCGTTTGGATTCAGTCAGTATTAATTTAGTAAGTAAATATGAAACAAATGAACTTTAAGATAATTATTCAGCAAAAATAGTTGGTTAATTATCGACGAAAATTTAATTTTTACTAAACGCTTTATAATATTTCATTTTGCATATTGTCAATGGATCTAGTTCTTCATTGAAAATTTTATAAAATGCTGCTTCTCTAAATAACAGTCATTATTTTTCTTTCTACCCAAAAAGTTCCTCATTCCAAACATTCTCATCATCAGAACAGGAGAAAATTTCTATTCTTTTCTTTGTCTTCTTGTATGTATTTCTGTGTTTTCATTCGTACTTTACTTGAACTTTTTTTTGTATCTAATATGTCTTGAAATTTTGGTTCTGTATCGTTTTACATAACATTCTTCTGTTAAAGGAAAATGAGGCCAATAAAACAAACCTAACTAAACTAAGCTGTAATAAAACAGTTTCAGAATTTTTAAAATGAAATATTTCATTTTAATTTTGGTTTCTCATTCTATTTATACCTGTTTTTCAATCAATGGTCTTACATGGCTTTATTGATTTAATTTTAATTTTCTAGCCTTCATTTGTTGTTACAGTATTCTTTTTGATAAACTTGTATTTTAACATTTTTATAAATATTATAATGTCTTAAATTTATATTACATGGTACATAATTATCTCATAATTTTTTTTAAATATAGATATACATCATAAATATCGTGTATGCAAATTACGATCTATTTTGAAATATAACTCTATTTAATATGATCGCAAAGCCATCTAGTTAGTGCTCTAGCTGTGAAGATAATGATTATATTTGTTGCAAAGTACGCTACCTAACACAAGCTTTGAGCTCTTTTATATATATTATAAACAACAAAACAATATGTACATATTTAACAAGCTGCTATGTAACGTATTAAAATTGTTTCGGAAAGTTTCTATATAAAAACGTTTCTCATGAAAAAATACTAATGCAGGTTTTTTTTTACCCTTCTGTTATTTTTATACATTTTTTTTTTTTTTATTTTGTTAATGATCATGTATATGTAAAATATGCAGAACACGCAATGATGAATTCAGCTCAAAAGCGTTAATTAAGTTTCTAAAATTAGAAAACGGAATGCAGGAATGAAAAAAAAATCTTTTTGTTTGATGCTTATACAGAAGTGATAAATAAAAGTAGCGGAAATAAAAAAAATCGTAATGGAAAAGGCTGTAATTAATTACTTTTCTTTAAATTTAAACACTGCTCAAAATATTTTAAATGATAAATGTTTATGTACTACAAATTATTGGAAAGAGTAAACTGATACATCTGTATGTATATCTGTTTGCTTGGTTTTTAAATTAGAATTTTTTTTTCTGAAATATTTCAAAAGCAACTATAATAAAAGAATCAAAAATGCATTCTGATGAGGAAAAAATTGCACTCTTTCGTTCATTATAAATGGAATTCGATATACAAATCTGGCAGCTCATTCATTATTAAATGCAACTCATTTGTGTTAAAGTAATTAATAAGTGCTTCCCTTTTATAAGAGTTCGTTATCTTTATACATATAGTAATAGTTATTCGCAATTTGCAAGAGTATATACAAACCAAGTCAGAAGAAATTGATACATTTTTTTTTCAGGATTTATTTTTAAATATTTCATAGTTAAGAATCTGCTTACAAATATTGCTTGAAAATAAACTGAATATTTTTAATTTTTGATATTTACTAAAAGTATTAGCAAATATTAGTATTTATGTAAACAGCATCTAAATTAGTTAGTTAGTTAGAAGGTATTTTTATCATAATTTTGCTTCTGAATATTTGTTTTCTGTTTAACTTTTGACTCCATCTGCATTTTAACCCTTTATCAATTCTAAACTGTTCTTTTAATATTCAATAATTATTTGTATAGTTTCTTTTTAATAAGAGTTCCATGTTTATATTTAAACTTTTTAGCATCTGAAACAACTTATGATTTTTTAATTATAATTAAAATTTTATTTAAATTCTGCTAAAATATTTTTCATTTGCTGAATTTTTACTAATCATACTTAATCATGCACTAAATTGAATTATCAAATGATAATATTTGACATTAAAACTCTTAAAGGGTTTAAAGTTGAGTAATTAATTAATAAGACAATTTCAATTTTCTTGTTGCCAATTTTATACCATACGTTATTTTTGAATACAAGATATTCTTTTGGTCTAATGTTTAATAATACTATAGTTTTATTCGACTGATTAACCTAAATCTCTAAAGCAAAAAGGTTTTTCAAATATTAGAGTGCTTAATTTTATGTATGCTAAAAGCATATTTAGAAATAATTCCTTTCATTTACTATTTAAGATGTGAAACACATTAAGCAAACGAAAATCATAAAATCACATCAAAACATTTGAAATCAATGATTTATTTCTGATGGGAATAAATATTTATGCTCGTAAAATAGGTAGTATTAAAGAGGAAATTCAGTATATTTACTGAATATTTTTAAAGCATATTGTAATTTTCATACAAGCTTCTAATAATTTAGATATTTCAATTAATAATTTACTTTTTAAATGACTTTAAAGAGTTAATTAACGGTGTTAATTAAGTATATTAATCATCACATCATAACCCATGTTTTCTAGGTGTTATAAGCAATTATAATAGTTTAATCTAGTTGTTTTAAAAATAAACGGAGTTATTGAAAGTTTTTCATCGTTTTAATAGTTGTACTTGTTCTACTTGTTGATCAAACATTTAAGTCTAAAGCTATTTAAAACTATAAATTTCTTTTATTTTACGCTACCTCGAGTTCTAGACATTTTGAAACTTTCTTAAATTTTAAAGGGAAAAAATTTTATTAATCCGGAATAAGTTGAAATTTGTATTAAAAGATCCTTATTAAATAATTCAAGCTTGAATTTTGCAGTTGCTTATCAAGAAATACTATATGGTACATGATTTTCTTTAATTTGGTAAAATTCAAATTTGTTAATAAATTAAATAATTCACATAAACATTTTGATAAAATAGAAAGTTGCTGCATTAATAACTTCCTTTTCTCTTTTACATAGAATTTCACTTTATAAGGGTTGGTTCTCAAATGATAAATTTTTAGAGAAATTGTATAGAAATGTTTTTCTATTTTTGTTTAAAATATTTTTATTCCTAACCAGTTGCTGACAGATCTCTCTCAATATCGTTAACACAGCTTAAAAACTACATGATATAAGTAATATCTAATTGAACATCAGTTCTTTATGAATGAGTTCGCATCGGAGAAAAAAAATTTAATTTTCCGAGACACCCAATTACGCAAAAGGTATCATTATTAATTTTAAAATATTTTGTATATCCAAGAAAAAATCATTTAATTCCTTTTATGAAAATCAAGTTTTCACTTTTCAATTATACTTTTTTTTATATAAAAATATTTCTCTTCAAAAGGCTGGTAGGAAAAATTGTCTTAAACGTCATCGAGGTATTTTATCCTAACCCTTATAATTCTAACAACCGATTTCATACCAAAAGACCCTCTTCCATCAAAAAAAAAATCGATCTCATCCCGAACAACATTCTGGTTCAGGATAGCTTTCTGTAGATGAACCATGCCACTTTTTGCGCTTCAATTCTCAAAGTGCCATAAACATCTCTTATAAACTCCATAATGCATGAGAGCGGAGCCTCCTTTGATGATCCTGTTTACCTAGCTGTCTCTACCTATTTATTTTATCCGGAAACTTGTCTTAAATCCGTAAATGGGAAGGAAAGAAAACAGGATTATTTGGAACGAAATTCGATTCAAGAACCTTTTTCCCATTTAAGTGGGAATGTGAAGGTAAAATCCAATTTTTCGCTGATGATCTAGTTTCATGGAATAATCGGAAGATACATTTTAAAAATCTGACAAGAATTTATGAAAGTGAATAGTAAATATATAATATTTATTGTTTCAATTTCAATTATGACACAGCTTCCCTCATTTCGGTTCACTGTACGTAACATAGGATTTATATAAATAATGTTTTAGAAAAAGTATACAACTGTGTTCAAATTTATCCGAACAAACATTTTTATGGCTGAACAAGATAGGCGTGTTTTTGTGCATGTATGTATGTGATCTAATGAGTATTCATGAATTTTTCTACCTATTAGTCATGGCAATTGTTTGTTGATGAGTGAGGAAATATAAGAACTGTTGGGGACTCCATAATACGATATGATTGATTTGTTAAACTTCTTTTTACATGACTTAGACTGGTTCCTCTGGTAAAATTAAGTCAATCATTAGCTAGAATTGGTCTGTTCATCTGCTTCGAGACCACTTACTTATACACAAAGACATTACGTACCCAAATATTCATGGAATTTTTGAGATAACAATGTACGATGGCACGTCACACTTATTCGCGATGAATTTGAGGAAACATTCTGGACAATTCCAGTGAATCATTTGGCTGCCCAAGTATCGAAACATAAATCTCGTTGAATAAATATGAGACATAATGGAAAGATCGATTCCTTCTCAATTTCCCAGCATTATTAGAGCAAGAAAGTTTGACTTATTGAGTCAGTGCCACATAGAATTGATACATTACTCTGGACAAAAAGGGGTCGTCCATG
Source organism: Nephila pilipes (assembly GCA_019974015.1). Taxonomy (NCBI): domain Eukaryota; kingdom Metazoa; phylum Arthropoda; class Arachnida; order Araneae; family Nephilidae; genus Nephila; species Nephila pilipes. The sequence continues at coordinate 180,131 of BMAW01021613.1, read as the reverse complement.
ACAGCATGAGGTGTCCCATGACATTTAGCTCTTTAAAGTGTGCAAAATTTGTAATGCATGTACGAATGTTTAATTATTTAATGAAGAGAGGAAAATGATATTCAATCCTATATTTAAAAATTATTAGTACGAATTTCATTTAAAAATAGACTGAATTTAATAAACATACTCCACGGTATATTAAGGCATCCGAATAGTTTCGAACGCGTTTTTTTTTAAGAAATTTTCACAAAATTTCATTGCTAATAAAAACATCATAATTAAAATAAAACCAGACAAAATTTATTTTTAATACACAAACGACACGATAAGAATTATTTTTAAAAAATAAAATTTTTAATGAGCATTTGAATTTAAAGTTAAAATTTGTTTGTCAAAATTACTTTATGTTTTAATTTGAAAGTGACTTTAAAATGTGATTATATGTAAATATCGCAAAACTTGTGGTGTTTGTAACTCTGAGGGCTTTTTGAAATATATGTACCAAATTTTATTAACTTTCGGTAAATTGATAAGGAGATATCATATTTTCCATGCACAAAATATGACAAAAATTTCACTCTTAAAACACAATTTTTTTTAAAAAAAAACTTATATGTGAATTAAATTAATATTTAAAATTCAAAACAAATTTATTTAGTTTTATTTAGTTTTTAAGGTATTCTTTCCCTCTCTTTAGTTTTGATATTTATTTTTCTTACGGTCTTACGCTTTTTTGTGTGAATATTTGCTGTTGACATTGAGAGTTTTTCAAATCTTCAAAACGCTCACTGTCATATGTTGCTCATTCATGTACAGTGTAATATCAGGAAACAATATGCATCTCATTTAATATGGATAATGAACCATAAGAACCATTGTTAAACCACACGACAGTAATGTAAGGAACCTAAACGCAACTTCTTTGGACACTATTTGCAGCAGGATTATTTTGAAATACTCATTAGAGGTTTGAATTTTGCTATGTAGGCATCTTTAGGAAATTCTTATCACGCAAGGCTAAATAATTTGACATGATAATATTAATAATATTTTGTGGCAGTCCTGGTGATTTCTCAAGGAATTATTTATTCAAATCTTTAACTCTGGTATTTATACTAGCTTTCAGGTCCGAATAGGCACTGTACATGTTTTACAGAGCAACAATGAAAAATTGCTGTTATTACAGCAGACTGCCTTTTCTTCGAGTCCCAAACATTGATTCGAGTTACAATATGTAGGAGTTTTGCACATGATTATGAAACTGTCCGGCAGTTTTTGATCCCACCTTTCCAAGTCTCTTTTTTTGTTGATTTCAGCTTATAAAACCTTATTCCAACAATTTCTATATATGTCCGATACATTCTAATTCGTATAGAGAATCTTTTCTATAAATTTTTTGGGCATTAAAAACTTTTAAATATCTGTCTTCAAAGTAGTCAGTGTACCGCAACATTCTACTTTTTTCTAATATTTCAAAAGTAAGGTAAGCACCTTTCGGTTCTATGTACGATAAAAATCCTTTATTGTGAATACTTTCAATTTTAAAATTTTATAGATCTGAATTGCATTTTTTACAATATTGAGATCAAGTTTCTGTCTGACCTCAACTTTTCGACTGTTTATAGATATTGCACTTTCACAACGATTTAAGGATGGAAATCCACGACACTTCCAGGTGTCATCCACTAAAACACCACATTTTGTAACATCATTTTGCAAATTTCTTTAATTGTCGAATTTTTCTGCTGCATCATTCATTATTTTTTACCTTTAACACAGGCAGCAGCATTAAGAAGGTTTTGTTTTTCCTGTATAAGGAATGCAAATTTGGAATTTAAAGGATATATATTAAAGGGAGAATATCGGAAATGAAATAAAGCTTTCTTCCTGCAGAAAAATCGCTTTAAATCAATTTTAAGGCATGCAAAGAAACAAATATTTGTCTGAATATTAGAACTTAATTTGTGTATCGTCTTGGATGAACAAAATTAAGATGTTGAATCACTGTTTTTACAATGAAGAGAAACGTTTAAAAAAAGTCCAAATATAATCATCCACAACGTACAAACATTTTGCTGTACACTTCTCTTATAGGCTCAACAGTGAAAAATACCAATTAAAAATTCTATACAAAAACTTATACATCCACTTAATCATTCTGATACATTATTTTATTATATTCAGGTTTGCTACACTATTGTAGCTCCATTGTACTTGTAGCCTTGTCTCCTTGACAGGTTACGACAGTTTAAATAACAGTGCTTTGGTTTCCATAAAACTACTTTTTACAAAGAAGATATGATCGATAATATGTTCAATAATATAAAAAAAACATTTGCTTTCCTAAAAATTTAAAAAAAAAACCTAAAATATATAATTTCAGAAAAAGTTTGTTATTTCCATACTGTATTGATTAATTAGTATAACATAACATTTATCATATAAGTATAAATTTAATTGCGTTAAAACATGTAAATAAGGAAAAGTTAACATAATTAATTACCCATACATTTCTCCTGTATCAAGAACTCAGTTAAATATACCTGAAATATTCCTGAAATGAAGTAACCTGAAATATTCACAATTTCAAAAAATATCAATCATGCATCGTAAGATTTCTTAGGATTATTGAAATGACTATGTATATAACATGGCCCTATATAGAGTGTTTTATTTTTCAAATAAAAAATAAAAAATTACAATATATTTTCTTAGAAAAATATTTAAATAGAAAACGGTTTCTTTAAAAGAACAAAAAGAATAATATTACAAAAAAGAAAATTATTCAATTTTATAATTTTCATATTTAAAATTTCTTTTTAAAAATATTCAGCTTGAAAACAAATACTATATAAATCAATAAAACTTTTTTGAATTCCTAAATATATGTTTAATAATTTAATATTGCATAGAATATAATTATATAAATATTTTCTAAGTCTCTATAAGCTCAAAATGCTTCCAATATAAGTTATTTTATTCACAGAAGATCCGTTTTGGCATAAATATTACTAAAATTGTATGATTACTAGTTTTTTAGTAAATGTGTAACTTTTCATTTTCACGAACATTTTTTTAATACTTTGTGTTATTATGTTTCCATCTATTACGTTATATTACGTTATTAATGTATGTATTTATATGTGTGTGTGTGTATCTTTGTGTGTGTATCTGTGCGTGTGTATCTGTGTGTGTGTATGTGTGTGTGTATGTGTGTGTGTATGTGTGCGTGCTCTTTTCAAAAGGGGGACTATACAAATACTTTACATTTAAATTACTTTAGCGAAAAATAGTATTTTAATAATTTTACCACCATTAATGAAAGGAAAAAAAATCACTCCAATATATATTTACAATTGATCTGTTAGATGTATACATTTCTATTAGAAAAAGTTTGGTGAGAAGATTACTGAAATATATTCCGGATATAACACACCCCTACAAGGGAGTCAAACTATTTCTGATTCTTCGATTCCCGAAACGCCAAAAACATATTATATGAACACCGTAACGCAAGGCAGCTGCTCTTTCTTTCGTCATCATGTTTGCCCATCTGTCCTAGCCGATTTATTTTTCCAGAAACGTCTATACATTTTTAAATGGGACGGAAATAAAACATGATTATTTGGAACAAAATTCATTTGAAATATATTCTTCTACTTTCGTAGGGTACGCGAATGTAATGTTCGTTTCACGGTATATGTGAAACAAAATTGTGGACGCTATTTATGTGTTTTAAAATTTAATAAAAGAAATATGGATTATTAGATTTTTCAAACTTCTCTGTAATACACTGACCTCCGAAATGTAAGAAACAATTAGCTTTCAACGTTCACCGCCAAAAGAATGAAAAAAAAGGTGATATTATGATTGATATAAGTGATCATTAATAACTTAAATAATAACTTATGCGAAACAATTACATTCACCTCTGATGTTCTAAGAATTAGGACATTTATATAATAGTATTCAAAGGAATTCCGATTGTATTATTTTTGAAATTTGCCTTGCCTAATATTTAATTGTCAGAACTTAATACATTATTAGCCATGCCATGGATGTGACCTTTGGTAATTATGTAACGTAACTAAACCATTAAAATGGATTGAATGTGGCATTTTTTAATATTTTACTGTCAACAAATAGAGGGGACTTCACTCAATCTAAAGATGTATTATTTATGAGATTTGGATAAATATAGAACTTTCGATAATTGAAATTTTCAATTAAAAACGAGTTTGTTACATCCTAAAGAAAAATATTTGCGTTTTTCTCCCTAAATACTGGATTTTAGTATATTAGAATACTTTCCTGAAAATTTAATCTATCTATAGTACTAATCGTATAATTGATTGGTTTTATTAAAAACGTCGTCTAGAAGCTATGCGACGGATCTTGTAGTGTTTAACCCATATCAAGTGACGAGGAAGACACAGGCGCTGGTACCTCCCTCTCGTAACTTCCACACCACCCTAATGGGAGAAGTTTGAACTTCGACAGAATTAACGTGCATCAACCCCGGCTACATAGCGGGTCTCGAGTGGAATTAGGGCTCGAACCTACGACTCGAAGAAAACCGAATCCACGAGCATGACCACTAGGTTTCCGTAGCCACGTCTGCAATCAGAAAATACATTACTTTTCGCAGTTGAAAGTCAGTCATATCGCCTAGAAAAAATCAAACATTTTTTTCTTATAATTTAAATAAAATTATAGCACTGATTTTTTTTGATTTTCTTACGAAGTAAAAAATAATACCTTAAAAATGGTAAAAATGCTACTTGATAAAAAAAATAAATGTTTACTTCATTACGAGATTGGTTCAATAAGTTTTTGTTTTTGAAGATAGATGGGGTTATTAAAGTAAATTTTTCTTACTATTATGTGCTGTGATCTACGAGTGTTATGGTATGCAAAAACAAACTTGATACTGAATTTTTGATTAGTTTTGATTTACAACCATTTACTGTCTACTCAAAGTTTGATTGCTCCGCAATAACTTTTTTGGGACGAACGTTCCACATATGCATCGCTCGTGATCGTCGTTCATGGACGAACGTACAAAATACGCATCTCTAGAGAATGAGCTATGGGACTTAACGATGTATATTCGCATTCTAAGGTGGAACGTTTTCTAAATATCTCTAGATGGCACATTGGGATCTTTAATTTTGAACTTAATAGTATTTTAAGATATTGATCTTCCGTTTAATCACAGTCTGTCTTAATTCAGTATTTTGCTCGCCAGCTGTTGTGGGGGAAGAAGGAAAGCATAATGTAAACAAACTGAACTCGGCTCATTAAACTTCCATGTCATGTACATTCGTGTTTCTGGTTTTTCACCGAAATTTTTTTAATTGGTTTTTGCTATGTATTTTTTTATTTTTTTTATTTTTAGAGCTGTACCGTCAATACTGCTTGACTTTCTATTGCTTTTAGATGTATTTCGTTTATTTCCCTTTTTATTTCGGAAAGTTTTGACTCCTGTTTATAATTGCGAGAAAGCGTTGTTTATCAGAAGAATACACTCACATGGTCGTAGATCCAATTAATGACGAGAGTGTGATTAGTTTTCTAAAAGGTTTTAAAAGAATATTTTTAGTGATTCTAACGCGCACATTTTGCCACAGACGGTCAAAACAGGACTTACCGTTTCTCACCGCTTTGAGAAGTATCACACTCGGTCTTCATACTATGTTTTGTTACTTCTTGTAGGTAGTCTTTATTGTGTATTTTTTATATTGATTTTAAAGTTTATTCATGTTTTTGTTTGTAAAACTTCGGAGACATTTACGCTTCTGAAAATTATTTCTCAAAGTAAGTGCTTCTTTATGTATATTTTTCTGTAAATTACAGGTAAAAATAATTAAAAATGCTAATTTTCATATATATATATATATAACAGCGTAATTAATAATCTAAAATCTTACCATTATAACATTAGGACGAAAACTTCCCTTTGTGTGATTTTTCGGTTCATTAATGATTCTTTAAAATCTTCCATCCCACAGTTCTTTTGGATTCTCAACGTCCCACACCAAGCAGGGCTGTCCCGAAAGTATTTAGTTTTCGTAATTTTGCGTCGAAATTTCACTGTTGATGAGATATTGATTCAACATTATTAACCGAAAATCGTGCGATAGTTAAATTAATTAGCAGCTACTCCAAAGAAGACGAAGATGGTTTCATCGGCCGGAAAAGTTATTATGACGATTATTTGGGATACGAAGAGTGTCATAATCTTGTGCTTTTAGGGAACGGGAAAACGTTTAATGGAAAATCTTATATTCCGCATTCCAATTTCGTAATCACGTTTCGCAATCATAATACGGGTATTTTTTGAACCACCCTTGACAATTCACCTTCGTAACTAAACATTTAATACTCAGAACTAATCCCCCCAACTATAAGAATCATCTCTTGTGTGAAAAAGAATGTTGACAAGATGTGCCGAATAACATTTGGTTCCGGAATAACACTCAACAGATCAACAAGGCCATATTTTGAGCATCTGTTCTGAAGTGTCATAAACATCGCGTATAACCTGCATAATGCGTGACAGAGGCATCTCCTTTCATGATCGTGTTTACCAAGACTATTTATTCTATCCCGTCCTTGCCTATTTATTTTGTTTGAAAACTTGCGTAAATCCGCATGAAGATGAGAATAGAGAAAGGAATTATGGTGAAGCCGGATTTCATTCGAGCATTTTTCTCTCCATTTGTTAGAAATGCAGCAACCCCTAGAAGTGAAAGTCATTTTTTTTAAGAAAATATGTTCAAATATTTAAATATTATTTCGATGCATAGTTTATTCTTGCAAGCAAAGAGAAATGATCATAAGTTTTTAATTTCCTTTTAGAGTATATTTTGAAAACGAAGAATATGAATATAATAAATATTTAAATTTCTTAAAACTTTTTACTGTTTCGTTGAGATATATGTTTACAGAAAATTAAATACGTAGAACTGTACATTGACGTTTATACATTTATAATAGTTGTCTCATTCTAAAATTCTTTTCTTTGTTCATTCTCCTGATAATGTGAAGCTCTCGTCTCTCAGTTAATTACTATATATATTAATTTATAATTGAATAAATTATAATTGAACTATATATATTAATTTAGAGATTAACTGTACTTATAAAAATTAACAAAGCCAAATTCTAGGTATAGTGGGAGAGAAAAGATTTAATCACAGAGGAGAATGAAATGGAATGAAAAACAAATTACTCAACGAGAAGACCATCATTTGAAGCATTAATCATATTTATTAAACCTAGATTTAAAGTCTAAAGTTACAAAGTCGAAAATGTTATACTTGGGAGATACGTGGTATCCAAAGTGAATATAGTAAACTTGGTAGCGTTACATATTACGATGGTTGTGAATGAGGGGGTGTATACTTGCGTTTGTTGCGAGATTGAGGAGTTTCCACGCAAAAGTATGTTGAGTATCCAGTAAAGTCATGCAGATGCCTTGTGAATTCCTCTGAGTGCCTGTTCTAAATTTTGAAGAAATTCTTATTTAAGTGTGCATACGGGAGGGATGCAGGGTAACTAAAAAGAGAGAGTCGAAGTCTTTCCCCCCAGAATGAAAAAAATAACATTCGTTAGCTTGAATTATTTCCTGTCATTCCACTGGTCTTTAAACTGAAAATTCAAAAAGATTAAGACGGACCATCTCAAATTCTAAATATCTGATCCCTGATAATGTGGATAAAATTAATTATGCATTTAGTTAGGTATAACATTTAACGATATATAATTTTTAATGTAATTTATTTGTAAAATCAATTATTTTTTAAATAAATTTTCTGTCAAAGAATACAATGAATTTTTAAATTTTTAGCAAACTAAAATATGACATAAGACATATCACATACAATCACCATGAAAAAATGTTGAACATTATGAAATATTTACGAGACTTTTTAAATATCTATTTCCGTATATCTAAATTTCCGTGTTTTCATTATTCCATAAGAAAACTTATATTTTGAGAAAGTTTTTTTTTTTTTTTTTATTTCCCTTATTATCATGCGTAAATCCTGAAAATTTAAGATAAAAGTATTTTTTTTCGTTTCAAGGTTATTGAATATTACCCCTCTCTCTCTCTCGTCTCTCTTTATATATATATATATATGTAATGTTATTGGTGTTATTGTTATTATTATTGTTGTTGTTATAATTAGTGTGTCTCTTTCGTAATTTTATTTCATTTAAAAAGGGATATTATATTTGGGCATATAGGAAAGTATCTGAGGTAATATAAATCAGAGAAGGTATATATGACCTCACTTTAATGCGAAAGGAGTCAGTGGTACTAAATATACTACAGTTATGTGTAGGCTGTTGGTATATTGTCTGATAATCTAATATCATAATTAGGTGATAGAGACAATACCTGACTTATATTTACTTTCTAATCTTTTATTCGTTACCTTGAGAGGACCTTCAGATCTGACATCTTTTATTATATACGTGCTGTATAACTGTCTATTCTGATTCGTAGCAAAAAATCAAAATCATGACTCCATACGAGTTACATCGAGCACACTCTTGAGTTCCAAAAACAACTAAGCCACCTCACTCCGAATTAAAGATATAATAATAATCTGTACAAAGCCTTTTAGTTAGAATCAGCTATTCTAATTATGAAACCGATTTATAAAAACTAAAATCAGATTTTCATTATATTTTTCTTTTTAATTTACATATCAAGGGTATAGTAGAAATATCGCATGTGCGTGTAAGAGAATTAACAGAAGGTAGCTGTAAAATGCAAGGAATTTACTAGTGTCTCCATATCTTCCCTATCTTTCCGCGTAAGGAAATCGATGAAGTAAATACCAGTTGATGCGTTTTCTTCGCCACTGCACCCTGTACTTAAACATCTGTGCTGTTTCGTTTGTTTGCAATCATTCATTCTGTCAACACTAAAACTTTTCTTTTGTAAAGAGCAATAATTCCCTAAGAATGAACTAGGTCACACCTAGTTTTTAGCACCAGAGTGATTTATTAGATGCACACAAGTTTTTAAAAACACGTTAAAGATTTACATTCCGTTTTTCGTATTTAACCGAATGTTTATCGATCGTTTTTTTTTTTTTTTTGAGATGGCATTTTTTTATCCTCAATTTTCAATATCGAAAACAATGTTTATTTATTCAATTTTTTCTACGAAACAAAATTATCATTTTTTACGAAATTGGTTTCTTAAGTATTTAATAAGTAAAAACATTTATACTTTTTACTAAAAAATATTTTAAAGTATTATTTTATTAAAAATTATCAAATGCTCAATATTATGATTTTTTTTTGCTTCATTTAGCATGGTTTTGCGCTTTTTTTTTATCGATTCGAATTTTTTCAAGTAGTTCCACTATTTTATCCAAATATGCCAAGAACTGAAGTTACTGCATTTATAAATAATGCAATTATTAGTCACTGTTGAGATAAGAGATAGAGGAGAGTAGAAGTGTTTAAAAACAAATTTTATTGTGTGAACGTGAGATGTAATTATATATCATATTATAATATTTACCTTATAAAGGTAAAAAGTTCATAATTCATACATTGGTTTTTAAGTTACATTTCTTCCCACTTCGGTTAAGGTTTGATAACTAATGTTATTATTTTATTATTTCGGGTTGAAGCTCACTTTATCGTTCAACCAAAGTATTTTGTAAATTAATTAATTAGATAAAATAATAAATTGTCTTCTAATTTGTATAACATTAATGTTTGATTTATTTAATTAAGTATTATGTATAAGCATTAAATATATTTTAAAAATTATCCTTCAGTGAATTGGAGCATCTGTAATGTATTTGCAGATAATTTCTAATCTATTGTTGGAGACTTTGATCTGTTGCAGACAATTTCTTTTTATTGTACTTTATGTTTAGTTCAACCATGGTGATCAATTTGTTAAAAAATACAGTATTATTAGTCAAGGATTTGTTTTTAAAATAATTTTATTATCTGACGCAGATATTTATAAGAATCATGACCAAAACTCCATGATGATAATGATAAAATCCACAATTCATGAACTAAACATAGAGAAAGGAATTACGTATATAATTTTAAATTTTAAGTATTTTATTTTTATTGTTTTTATTTTTATGATTGTCTTATTTAATTGTTTTTTATTATTGTTTTTTTTTGTCTGTAAATTTTAATTGTTTTTAATTTTTCCCAAAACTTATACTAATCACATTCTGTTATTTTTATTTAAGAAACAAAAACATGAAAACAATATAACTGTAGAATAACGATGAAAAATGAGTAGTATACAAGTACAAAATCAGATATGTTAACAAACAAGCTTACTTTATTAAGGAAAAGTAATATATTTGTATTCACCGTGAAGAAACATCAGAATTGAATGAAATATGTTCAGTAAACAGCCATAAATTACACGAGTAAGCGATTGAATTTAAAAAGAGAAAAATTAAAGCATCACGAAGAAAATTATTAGTATTTGGTGAAAAAACTAATTGTTGCAATAAATATTTCTATGTGACTTAGCATCATTTCAAACATAGTATTGAATCAGCACATGAGATTCCAAATGGCTTTTTTTCTGAATTCAAATCTATCCCTATCATTTATGGGACGAGCAAAGAGCTGATAAATGATGTTCCAGATATATTCTCCATACGACATATCCGGTGAACAAGGACGCCAAAAAAGATAATGAGTCTTTTGTGCTAAAAATGGTTTAAACATTCCTACTAACATTCCTACTCCCTGGTTCCGAGCATTGTTCTATTAAAATAAAACTCCAGAATTACGTTGAAGTAAAGAAATGCCTTCCTGCTCAAGAACTCCTTGAATGAAATCTTTGCTTTTGAAATTACAATTCATTATAGATAATTTCATCCATAATACTCATTGACATCCCAAGCCATCTCGCTGGGCGTTCGTCCAATGTAACGCCGGATAATGTTTCAAATTAAGTAAGTCTTGTTGTAAAATACATCTTGTCGTCAATTAGAAATACAGTGTCTGAGTGGAAATCGCAGATGCCGAAGAATTTTCGTGATGTAGGTAACACTTTCGTTACATCATAGTGATATTGGAGGAGGAATATGCGGCAGTTCACTTCAACAATGACAGGAAAAGTATCCTTGATAGCTAACCGGTGGAAAATCTCTCTTGGATCATTATTTCCCAGTCTTTCAAAACAAGACTTGTACCAGTATTTTCCGAGTCAACAGAGCAAGGATTCGAATTACTTCTAGTACTAAAAGTCAACTGAATTCCATCCCAACGTGGTCGAAAAATCATCTTCCAAAGTAGTGGAAAACATTTAGTGCCGAAATTTTAATTGTGTTCAAAAACTTTACGAAACGTAATGGGGAAGCCACTATTTTAGAAAAGCTGTTCTTTGCTAAATCTGCCGCAATCAAAAGTTACTCTAGAATCTCATTAACTCTATCTAAATGTTACTATTAATGACGAAATCAAGCGAGAGTATTTCAAATGCATTGAAATAGTAGAAATTTCATCCATCACTGAAATAGAAATATGGTTTTGAAATTACATTTTATCTAACTACTACCAAGAATTAAACTTTAAGCTTTCCTAACTTAACTCAAATAAACTTCAAGACACTTAACTGACAGCTGAAATTTGTGGATTAGATTTTAAAGGAAATGGCGAACGTTCAAAATCCTTATTGTAATGACACCCACGTCATTTAACTTAGACACAGTTATCTCATATCTTGACGACAATTTAATATACGAGTATTTGGGAATACTATTACTAATTAGAGACATATATTTTTCAGGTCTTTGGAATTTAGAAAATCATTTAAACTGCTGAATCTGTCATCAAAAGTCAGTTTTATTAGTTTATTTTGTTAATTTCTAAAACTTTGGAAGCGAATTAGAAACTTAGCAGACATATACATATGTATTTGAGAACACATATATATTTGAAGTATATAAGAAGCAACTTTTAAATTAAACAGTTTTTATTTTAAACAGGCTAACTAAACAGTGTTTAATTAAACACATCAAATACCTAAAAAATTGAAGTAAAATTTAAAAGTTAATTTAATCACTTATAATACAAGTTAATTAAAATAATAATACAAATTGTGCCGAATATGATATCTTCTGAAATTCTCAAGCACTTTCATTTATAATTAGCAATATACATTATCTTTTGTAACTAATTTTGAGATAAGATAAGAGGTATACTAAAAAGATTTTCATGTATTAGGTGCACTAAAAACTGTTGCTGATAAACGGACTGATTGTGTGGCAATCCTTGTAAGCAACGGCATTTTAAATGTACTCATTGGTGTAGATATGAATTTACTGTAAATCGGACAAGAGCAAAGTAGGAAAATTAAGCAAAAAAAAAACTGTAAAATTATTCTTATAAAACATTTTCTTGGAGAAAAAACAAATATTTAAAGATAGTCTTTTGATAACAATAATGTCACAAAATGCATACGTTTCAGTTTTCTAAAATTTTTTTTGCTTTACAATACTGTGGGATTATTTATTGCACGCAAGTAGTACAACATTTTACTAAACGAATATACCGTTAAATAAAAATGATTTTGGTGAGTTTCTACAGATCAATTATATTAAAATTGTAAAATGTGCGCTATCGTGTATCAGATATGCTCTTAGTTGTTCAATGTATTTTCATGGCCGTTTTTCTTTTCTATTTCTCTCTCGTTGACTGCGTCATCGTTTCTGGCCTCTTTTCGGGCTTACATCTAGAGTTTCCTGATTGGACACCTATAGCTAAGATCCTCTTTCCTCAGTCAATGCTCTCCTCTAATGATACAAGAGGACATCTCTGATTCTGAAATAATTCGTAATAGGACAGCCACATTATGTAACCCTTATCAGAGTTCAAAAAAGTAAAACTTACATTTCAATGAATTAATGCAGTTGGAAAAGGAAATTCTTTCAAGCAAAAAAACTTAGTAAGCACCAAAATCGTTGAAACTTAGCGCTATTTGCAAGTTTCTCTACACTAACCTCGGGGACTTTTGGTAATTTGAGTTGCATACAATTATAATTTCTTTCTGAACCAAATGAAATGCTATGAAGTAAATTAGAGGAAGCTAAGAAGTATAGTGAATTGAATTAGTGATAGTGATATACAAAGGAAATAGAAGTGAAAGGGAAAAGTAGGGTGACAAAGAATAGTGACAAACTGAAAGATATTTGCGAAAAGATTCCATCGAAATAAGTGATTCGGTCACGGAAGACCTTGTTATTAGAATATAATGTAAGATCAATTAAATTAAGAGAGATCTTACGTAATCTATGTTGTTAGTTAATAAACTATTTTGTCTTGATCTTACGTTACTTCAAATGAAGTTTTGGATTTATTGACTGTTTAATTAGACTGTAAAATATCTATGTGTAGAATTATATATATAATGAAGGAACTCTGTCACAAGGTTATATTACATTGGAAACAATTTAACCTTGTTCCTGTTTGAGAGTTTGATTCTTGTGTTTTTGAATGAACATAACCTTCTATTTTCAAAAGAAATTTACATTCAACTGTCCAGCTTAATTTGAATGATGGAACACTATACCTGAAAAATTTAGTTTTGGCGTATGGCCTCATAATTTCTGGGCTATAATTGGATAACGATGCACCTACTTAAATTAATATATTAATCAAAGCTTCTAAAACATGTCATGTATCGATGATGATATTTCTAAAATCTAGTTATAGCTTCCAATACTGGTATATTTGTAAATTGATATACTAAATCTGGTAAACTGATATACTAAATCTGGTAAATTGATATACTAAATCTGGTAAATTTGATTTTCCCCGAATAAACTTCTGGTGAAATTATTGTTTATTGTTTTTAACACTTCATTAGCTCTACAAGCAACGCTATTTTGTGAGAAAGTGTTGTACTGCAAAGAATAAACTATAGTTTTTATTACTTAAAGGGAAAACTATATGTGTTTTGTATATTAAACGCTTTGTGTGTGTATGAAATACGTGTTACTTAAAAATAATATACTAATCAATAATTATTTTATTTTCTAGAAATATAAAAGAAGTTGTTTGATTGGTCAAGAAACGCATTCTAGAATCGGAAAAATACTCGAATGTGCAAATGTTTCATTATGATGAGAAATCAGTAAGTATAATTTATTATAAATATGAAAATAAAAGATAAAAATTAATATAGATTGTAAAAACGGAAATAAAAAGGGGAATGCAAATGTTTATTTTTGTGTTACATGACAACAAACTGATTGTTCTATAAATATAATATGTATTACTTGGTAATGAAGGGCACAAATCAAACGGCTTCATAGAAAATTATCAAATTAGAGATAGAAAAATTACTAATGGTAACGATGTATCTTCTCTTAAAAGGTGTAGCTTTTACGACTATAAATGATACACGTGAAAGAAGAGGAAAAGTAGTTACTTTTAATTCAAGATGATGGAACTAATAAGAAAAGCATTCTCACATAAAATTTAGGAAGTTTACAATTAGAATGCATCATAAATATTAATATTTTCTCCCCGTTTTGTCACAGAAATGATTACATCACTTATTTCAAGTTTTCTAACTTAAAGTAGTGAAAATAAATATTATAAGTGCCCATCTTCTGATGAAATTTAAAAATAAATGACGTAATCTTAAGTGCTCATCCATTGGCTAATGGCAAAAAAGCGAGATAAAATGATTCTTTGAGGGTCAAAGCCTGGCAATCTGCCTAAAATTCATTCTTCAACGATGGTAATATTTTACAAATCAAGTGATGCTTTCTTAATTGGCGAAACTTAAAGATAAAGGTACAGGAGCAAATTACAGTTTTTCTTCTATTTTATTTATTTAAAAAAAAAGTACGTTTTTTCATCACCAATATTACGCCATAAACGTGAATAGATTTCACGACCTTTGTTTCTCATAATATTAAATTGAATACACGAGAAAATTGCTATATTTCATCTCATTGATGGTAAAAATTCATTTTCTTAACCGAAACCAAGTATACTAATAAGAATAAAGTTGATCATTAACTGCTTTGTTAAAAAAACATTGTTACCGATTTTGTGTTGCTATGGAAGATATTTCTGTTGTTCTCTTAAAATTAGAATGTATGTATTCGTATGACTAACGTATCGAAATTATTTTATCATCTTTATTGTTGTTATTAGTCAACAGGTCTTTTCGTTGTGAATGGTATTGGATAATGTTTATTGAGGTACAAATGATTATTGCGCTGTTCAAATATTCCTAACTGTTGTTTTATTTATTTGAAACCATTCTGAAACTTCCCAAAATATTGTCATTATGATGATTTTTGAAGAAACACCATATATCATGGTGTTTCATGCATTATTATGGTATATAATTAAGTGTTGTAATTAAGAAACATATTATAATTTTATATAAGAGAAACATAAAACTCAACCGTTTAATGAATTCTTATGAGAAACTTCGATTGTAGATAGCAGTCAAGACAGCCTAGTGGCATTAGTCTCGGACTTGTGACACGCGTTGTTTTCTTCGAATAGTGGGTGTCTAACCCTGATGCTACGAAAGAGCCATTTTGTTGAGGAAACGATGTGCTTAAAATTTGGTCGTGGTCCCAAGTTATTATGTTGGTATGATGTGTAAAGTTGGAGTGAGAAGCGCTAATTGACCGACGCTCAAAATTACGAGGTCTGTCGTTCATACCCTCGTGCTGTCTCACATTACGACGTTAATAAGTATTCAGAATCAGAATCTTATATAACTCGGACAACATCTAAACGTTGCTCACTTTAATCACTGCGAAAGTTTATACTACGTGAAACATCGACTACTAAGAAGCGATTCAAAGCTCGCTTAAAGTAGATGTGATCTGCAAGTTTTGTGGTGCATCTACAAAACAGTAGCACGAATATGTCACGGGTAGTGTATTCGTAAGCCGTACTTAAGCGATGCAATAAAAACTATTAGGATTAGTTACTTTCAGAATTTTCTAAGATCATTGATTGAACATAGTTTTCTCATTTTAAAATGATATGCAGTAAAGAAAAATCTGGCTTGTTTCATCGAAAAACAGATAAGAAATGGCATAACAGTAAACTTATGATAAAGTGACACATGTAATAAACATCCGTGATATAACTGCATTTACCTCAACGTAGATGAATAAAGATCTACGAATAAATAATGTATCTATAATTTCTTTAATTAAAATAGTAGTTAACGAATTCTTTTTTCTGATACTTATTTTTAATATTAACTTTAAATCAATTCAATCATTTACCTCATATAAGATTTAAAGTTTTCTTTTTTGTTGCTTAATGTTAAAGAATTGGAACCGAAATTAGAACACGTTTTCTGATAACAGAGCTTACGAACATTCGTTTTATATTCTGGCTTCGCTATCTTTTATTGAGCAGCATATTTTACGACAATATTCATTTCTATCTAAATCAATACCTTTTTTCTAGTGTAAAATGTGTTCCATATTCCGTCGTCTAAGCTGTAATGCTAAATGAGTCTTAAAATTATGTAATCGAGCGAACATGGCACGTTTTTGGAATGTTCTTATAAATTTTAAAACATACTACGTCATAAACGGATGTACATGTTAAAACATCACAAACTGTCATGAAAATTGGAACACATTTTATGACTGCAAGTGTTTAACACGTTTCTATCAGGCTCTTTGACAATAAGCGAAGATTGCCGAAATCTGATTTTGTTAACTGCCTGAGGTTTTAATGAATGAATTTCAACGCTACAGATAAGTATATAGAAAAGTGATTTCAATATAAAAATGAATGTTTTTCAAGAAATTAAATCCAAATTAAAAAAATAAAGAAAATTAATTATATAGCAACGCTTTTTTAATTTTAAAATGTTTATACAATTAATTTGTGTTAACCTATTCCTTGTTACTGGTATTTTAATATGTGTCTGTTGCATGTGCTTGTTTATGAAGAGTAAACATCTTTACATAGTCATTTTCCTTACTCTGTTTTAATATTATATTTATAAATTTATAAATATATAAATTTACACGTGTATTTTTGGAGATAATAAAAAAAAACTATACTACCAGGCTTGCCACGTCCATATGAGGTACAATGTCATAATTGTCAAGTCCTCCATTGCATTTATTGATCCGACAATTCAATGGAAATATAATTCAAATAGTGAGAGAAACTGCCTATTTTCAAGACGAATACTGTTCTTAGATAATTCTACCACAACTGATTGTATAGCTTAGAAATATTACAATTACTTTAATACAATAGTCTTCAGAGTAAAAAACTTATTCCTTGAGGAATAGGCTGAATCTTAGTATTATCCTTATCTTCTGCTCCTGTCTCAAATTTAAAAGATTTATATCAACTCCTAGCTAAACAGCTCTCTATGTTACAAAACTCTATGTTATGTTATTATGACTCTAAGCTCCTAAAGCCCTTTGCACGAGAGAAATAGTACAACAATTTGTGGCATTTTTGGGGGGTATTTAACAATAACAATGTGAATAGAATATCTAATCATTGTTGCATTTATCCGTTTTGAAGAAATGTTGTCAAGAAATAAAGGAAGGAATCATTGTAAAATATTTACCTATTATAAATGTAAGGAATAATGAGGTTTGGACATATTACATTTAACTGGGTATTAATTGAAATTTTCTGACTAGATTTTGGCATCAAATTACTACCACTATTTAATTTTTTTCAGATCTGTCAATTAAGGATGGTTATTCAGCTTACTATTCCAATACACCAATCAATATCAATTCCCTTTTTTTTAAAAAAAAAAAAAAAAAAAAACATTCTTCTGTTCCATTTATAATTCAACATGGAAAAGGGCCGTTTCATTTACTACTAAACTTTTAAGTTTTTGGAACTAATATAAATGTCAGGAATTTCGTTTAAATTTCAACTTATTTTTTCTCTTTTTACAGTTTATGATTTTAAAATCATCAAAAAAAAAAAAAAAAAAAAAAAAAAAAAACATAAGCAGTTCTTTCATTTAAAAAAGGAACGCAGTTAAACATCATTAAGAATTCTCTAAAGAAAAACGTTATTCGAATGTGAAAAGAGACGGAATCGTGGGAAATTCACAGTATTCCGTAGTTCACTTCAGTTATTTCTCCATTGTTTGTTCTAATGCATAGATGCAAGAAAACGATTTGGTACAAATTCTGAAAAAAATTATTAAGACAATGAATCAGAAAGAAATTCTCCTCATCCATCTCCTTAGACAAATCGTAGAAGATTGATTACTCCAACTTGTTTGTAGATGAATAATGGTTTGAACCAAACCTATGTAATATTATTATTAATTACTTGATGTAACGAATTACTTTAAGGAATGAAAAACTTGACACTATTAAACGTAAATATATATATTTAAAACTATTAAAATAAAAAAAATCAAATTATGAATAATTAATAGGAAATATTATATGTAATGGTAATTAACAGTTTCTAAAAAAGTAATATTTTCTAAAAAGGTTTCCTACAGTTTCTAAAAAAGTAATTTAAATTATTAATATTCCAGTTTACATATTTCACATAATTCATTAGTATTTTTATATATTAAGTGAAATAATTTATTAATAATACTCAAATTATGTATTAATGTTTAGCAAAAGGCAATTTGTGAGGGAATAAAATTAGTTATATAGAAAATAAAATATTTTAAAGAATATTCTGTTAAGATGAATGTGATATAATACAGGTAGTATTTCACTGTCTGAAATATTAATTATAATATCATTAAATGCAACAATTTTTTTGCAAACGTCATTACTAACTTATTTGAGACGCCGATAAATATTTTATTAATAATATCCTAATTATATTAAAATGTTGCTGAATTGTATTCAGTATTTAATTGCTTTTCTAACATGAAAAAAGATCTCAAACTCATTAATCTGAATTAGCTAAAAATATAATATACTTCAGGATTTTCATTCCTATCAAATAATAAAAATAACAGCTTAATAATAAAATAATAAAAATAACAAATTTGCCATGAAACATATGATATTAAAATTGAGTAATAGTTGCAGATAAAGGAAAATGTTTATGAATTATTAATATAATATTAAAAAATTAAATTTATTAATAGCTATTGACTTCTTATAGTTAGATAGTTTAAAAGGCTTAAAAAGCTGTAAATATTAATGAAATTATATAATCGTTGAATATTCTGTGGAATAATTCTAATGAAAATATCTTTATTTTATTTAAGATAAAAACTATAATTAATCTGACATTTTCATTTGAATAGTTTATTCAATATTTCTTTGTGTATTAGAAAAATAATTTTATCTCACGATTTTTCTCTTTTGGTATATATATATATATATATATATATATATATATACAGGATTTACCAATTAGCTATCATCCAGCTAGTTATCAATTTATTAATTTCATTTTCAATAATATCTTAAAACTAGTTCCCCTTTTACTCAAAAGAAGGCACCACGAACAGCATCATTATTAGCTCATGCAGCGCCCTCCATTTTAGAACAAAACCTCAGAGCACATTCGCTCGTCAGCTGTTCTCTTCTCCTCTCTTCTCTTCCACAATTAGCAATCCGCTCTTCCCTCAGCAGCGCTGGACCGCTGCTTCACTTTTCATATGAACGGTAGAATTATCCTACTTCGAACGCACGAGCGCGTTCAACACTCATCGATGTAATGATGCTAAGATAAACTGTCATCAACAGCAATTGAAGTGCTAGTTCCCTAAAAAGCAATTTCTTTGTAAATGGAAACTATGTATATAGCGTTAATTCAACTGCTTGCAATTAAATTGGATAATTCTAAATGCTGCTTCATCTGTTAACACAAAAGGGAAAATCACCATAGAATCCGGTAATAAAATTCTCCCCTATACAACCAGCCCATCCCATAAGAGCAAACTCGTGAAATCTATAGAACTTTACAGAAATCACCAATATATATATATATATATATATATATATATAGGAGTATACTTAGAAATTTACATAAAAGAAACACATTGAATTCTAAAAAAAAAAGGTTTACTCACATAATATATATGTATTTACATGTTATCTACAAACATTTAAACATACATTTTTACTTAAAGTGAAGTATGTATATATATATATATATCTTTAGAAGTAAAATAATAAATAGTAATAAATAAACATAATTTTTCATCCGTGTAAGTTTTTGTTTTTTTTTCTTTAAGATGGAGAAATATTTTGCATTCTACAATTGTGAATATTTTAAATGTATTATTTTTACAAATGATTTAATTTCGTAAACTGTATCATGAATGTTTATATTATTACTGTCCATTTCTTTGTTTTTAAATTCATGTTTCTTATATTGATGTTATGAATGCAAAAACATCCGAATATTTGTTATAGTTGTTTTTAGTGGACTATTTTTAAATCTTACAACTTATGAATTAAAAACCCACATTCGTGGAATTTAAATTTGTATTAGATATTAGTATAAGTATAATCTTCTTTCATTTATGTAAATAAACTACTGTTTAAGACAATAATACGAGTATTAAGTGATGCGAATTTCGCCAACATTACATTTTGCCTCAAGGTTTCAATTTTTTAAACTTTTATACTGATTTTTTTTTTCATTTGGTGAAAGTTTATTTCCTAAAATGTATTGAATTTCATTTAATTCAAAACCTTTTTAGCTCTCTTCAGACTAAAAGCTTTACTTTGGAACATTAAATGTTAGCAGAACTATCGATGGTTATAAAGGATACACTCGACACTATTAATTTAAATTAAATTTAAAGAATAGTTTATAACATTAAATATTTAATATTATTGTATTTGAATAGTACAATTTTTTTTATTAGATGTTATTATACATTATTGAATTTGGACATAATTGTATTTTATTAGGAGGTGGTTTATACAAAAAATTTATTTTTCAAGCATATTTTTTTAAAAAAAATAACTTCAAACATTATGAAAACATTTCAAAACAAACTGCATCAAATCAGACGATAATTACACCATAAACAATAAAAAAAAAGTAAATGTCAACAATAACATGCTCTTTAAATGCTATACTAGCAAACGTTCTTTCAGCCAGTTTCTGTTAGCTTTGTATTTCGCTTTTAGGTTTTTTTTTATTATCTTAAACCAATTTTCCGCCTTTTATGATTATTTTTCGAGCTGAAGAAGCATGCCAGCGACTCAATACTGATTATGTTCAATCCAATTAGTGTTTAGGTTTATTTTTCTTTTTTTTCTAGTTTTCTTGCTTCATCTTTTTACTTTGTTTCGAATTAGTGTTTGGAAAAAAATATCGGATAATCATTTATTTTTATGTAGGAGTTTTTACATGGGAATACAATTGTAAAACATGTCTAATAGGATATATGTTTAGATAAAACAGTGCAGTAAATTAATGAGATAGCAAACCGATGTTTTATTTCTACGTTATTAGTACTGCCTCATCATGTTATTACTAAATTCATAAAAAAATATTTCTTTCAACAAACATAAAAATACTGTGACTATCGCTATTTAAGAGGGATGTTTTCTTCAAAGTCCGATCGTTCGAGAAATGAAACCACAATGAATACCAAAACTATTTTATTTGGAACTTTTAGATACACCTTCAAAGTTATTTTTCAACCTAGTTGTTGCTCCGACTGAGGCATTAGTCGTAATGTGGTACCAATTTTCCAATATTCTCATCAAAGAAGGCAACCCTTTGGACATTCAGTGAATTTTACACACTTGTCTACAGCTCATAGTCTTAGACAAACTATCTTACTAGTCAGAATATCATGTGAACAAAGAGATGAAAATCGGATGGAGCCATGTCCGACATGTATGTTGGGTGATCAAACGCGTCCCACTCTCCCACTGTTGGAGCGTATTTGTTGCAGCTACGGGGGCAGCTGAGCATTGTCAATCATGAAAGTTTTACCCCACACATTACTCATTCGTAGAATAATTTCGGCTACGTTGCACATCTCAGCATGTAGAAATCCAATGATAGCCAGCGCTTCGCGCTTGGCGGGATACTCTATTTTTCGAGGCTTGTTAACATGCTCACTGTGCACTCATAACTGCCTACTGCAACCTGATGCGATCAATGGGCATACTAGAGACATTGTGCAACACATATCTCCAACCTCGTCAGATTGAATGTAAAAAGTAATGCAAAAAGGAAAATGAAAATAATAAAGACAAAGCATGACAAATATTTCGTACCTGAAAAAGATAAAAGTTTCACCTGTCTTGAAACTTGTTTTTCTAAATGCAATATGACAATATATATTTATTTTAATTTCTAACGACAAAAACAATAAAACTAAAATAACTGCAAAAATTTATACCAGACAATTTTTGTAATATGAGGGAAAGTTTTTACAAATAAATTTAACAGATAAAGATCCACAGATATTTTCCAATTAATTATACTTTAATTCTGCATAAATTCTGAAGTAATTAGGGGTTACTCTTAAAATGTAAGTAAGTTTAATTGCATGGGACATTTATGATTAACTGAGAACATAGTTCTGTCGTAATATATCAATTTATTAGAAATTAAATTTAAGTATACGATTAGTTTAGTTTCAACACAATAAATTAATATACGAATTGTGTACTTCAAAATCAATAATAATTAATTATATTTATATAAAGTGTTCAATAATCATTACATTGATTGTTTATATAATTTAAATTTGAACAATACATGACAGTATTGCAACAGGGAAATATACCAAAATATTACATATTAATATTTCTGTTGAAAGATGCCAGACAACTCTCCTCACACACTCAGATTTTTATTTTTATTCACTATAACTTTTCCTGAATTAATTTTTTATTGTTATTTTTTACTATCATCATTAATATTTTCCCTTTAGAAATAAATAAATTTTGCATCTTCTTAACACAATTATTTTGCAACACATTTATAGTCATCTCTACCTTCAAAAAAGTTTTACTAAGAGAAAAGAAAAAAAAAAAACTTCAAGCATATTCCTTTCTTTCCACGCCTTCCCTTTAAAAAAGATAATAGTCCCTCAAATGCCTCAAATGCAATAAATCTGGAGGACCTTTCAATTTTACAACTGTGAAATTCATGGTGTCCTTCTATTACCAATATTGACAAAAGAATCATAGAGATGTACTTATCACCTAAGTGGAATATTAAGCGCTATCCATGGGTGTTGATCAGTTTTTTTGCATTCGCCGAGAGCAGTTTTAAAGAATCCCTTTAAGGTGTTAAACAATAAATTACTTGAAAAAAAAACTGTTTTAAATCAAAAAGAGCTATACGAAGTTTTTATAAAATATGTCTTGCTGTTTCTCAAAAATCGTCTGTCGCTTTTAATGAAAAGCAGTCGAGAAAGATTACACGTGACTATGTAGAAGTTTCTCATTAGATGAGCTAATTATCAGAGTCAATAAAAATTAACATGCCAGATTGAACTCGTTATTGCAAACAAAAATTGCCAGTCGCCAAGGGGCACCCGATACTTTACTTTAACCTAAATCAATACTCAAATAAGCCAAATTTACTGGTTCATGATTAATCGAAAACATTTATCATATTATGCTTTTGTTGACTTAAACGCACTATAACTCGACTCGACGTTAGAGGAGACAGCGAAGTCCAAACTATCAGGCGAAACTTATCATTCCATAGTGGCTCAGAATTATGAAACCTTTTTAATGTGTTAAGTAATGATTCCATCATAACTGAATATGCTTCATTAAATTCGAAATAAAATTGATGTCTGTAAGTACTGTGACGGATCTATCAGCGACCTTGTCACTAATAGTCCTCTTGGGGAGTTTTCACTCCTCAACAGTTATTTGTATTAAGGGCTTTCTCCGAAGAAGAGAACGGAAACATGCAAATTAAGACTGATATATTTATATATAGTGTAAGCTTTCAAGAGAGAAGGGGGGGGATTGCGGGCTGAGAGAGAGAAGGGGGAAATAGTGGAGAGATTGGATAGATTTCTATTTGAATTGCTCTGTAGATTTGTAGCTGAGATGTCAATAAAGTAAATAGTTTTAGGGATGTCGACCCTTCCTTCCCAACCGTCTGACCACTTGTCATTACAGTACTTATATTCGTATTCCTTTGTAAGTAATGAAAACACTAATGAAATTCTGAAGAACCAATTTTATCTTATATTACAAATACACTCCGGTAGCTAAGAAAAATACGTAAGATACCAAAGAAAGAAAATTCTAAACTACATATTTGTTTAGTCGTTGATATACTGTTAAAATATGAAAAAATAGCAAGCAAAGCAATTTTATTAACTATAAAAAAGTGAAATGACTATTTACTATAAGGTTAATGCTTCGTAAATTCAAGAGATAAGTAAAGTTATGAAGCAACTTGACACTTACCATAACTGAAATTTATATAACCACTAAAATAAACAAGAATTCAAAGTGTTATCAATCCGCCTTTAAAATGATCAACCTCGCTGTAGACCATATACTCTAAGTTGTCTAGACACAATTTCAACAAACTGTATCTGTCAATAACTTACTTGGTGTCTGGTACGAATCGGATATCGCATGGTGTCTGCTTTCACTGTCGCCATAAACTTCAGATATAAATGAACAGCATTTATATAATCAAATATATTATTCCATAGCATGAACGATGCCTCAATAAGAATTTTGAATTTAAAACATAATGTTAATTTATTTTAATTATGAAGAGTTGATTTGTCAAATATTCTAATGTTTACAAGGCTTAATATTTTAGATTAATTCTATATGGCGTTTTCATTTTTAAAATATTTTTCTTTCTGTTTCACTTACAAGTCCTTCAAAATTTATCATTAAGTTTAATGAAAACTATAAATTATCTTACACAATAAGGTTTGATATAAACTATTTATCGTTAAAGGCAATTTCCCTCCCCTTCCCCCGATGATGCCCTCTTCCTTCCCTGTCCTACTAATCTTGTTAATTTTTTTTTCTTATTTTGAAACTTTTAACATATGAATTTTTAAAAAAATTATCAGAGATTTTTTCAAAAATAAATAAATAAATCACAATTTTTTTTTTCAAAAATATGTTAAATAATAAATAACAACCATGCAATAAATGTGATTAAAAATTGGTTGCAGTAAATGCAATCAACATTTTTTCAAAATTGCCTTTGAGATTTAGTCATTTGTAAAGTTACTGAGATAAGGAATCTGCTGTGTATATAGACATATTTAAAATTAGTTTTAGTTTATAACTGTACTAAGTTTTTTTGATTGTCTAAAAGTGTAATGCTAACTACTAATTAAAACGTTTTTCGGAATTTCACTTTGTGTGTGTGTGTGTGTGAGTGTGTGTGTATGTCATCAAATTTTCGATCGTTAATTTAACCAACTTCCCATCAAGCTAGAGCTCTGAAACTTTGGGAATCATTCTTACTCGCCTAACAATGCAATATTTAGACATTTGCGACAAGTTTTAACTAATATTTTCTTTAATAATGCAGTTTATTTCAACCACTTGGCGCGATTTCAAAAATTGGCACCAAACATGGCGATTTTTTGGCTGAACTTTAAGTCCGTAAAACGGAACAGGGTAGCCACATTTGGCAAAATACCGCCAAATAATTCTTGTCGCCAAGGGCGGTTGGGTTAAACTGCATTCCAACCTTTTAATTTACCGGATGAATTAATTAATTTTAGTTATTTTTAACGTTCTTATGTATTTCACTTGGTGTGTGTCTGTCTATGTGTGTATCAGTGTGTCATCAAATTTGCTATCGTTAATTTAACCAACTTCGCATCAAGCTAGAGTTCTGAAATTTTAGGAACCGTTCTCTTAACAATGCAATATTTAGATATTTGTGACCAGTTTTAACTAATATTTCAATAATTTTTGTAATAAACTTTGCCACCATATAAAAACGTTGTTTTTAAAAACGTTGGTTTTTATCTCGAATTATTTTATAATGGCTTGAACTTTTGATTTAAATATTTCTAGTTTCATAAAACTAAATTATTCATAATTGCATTTGTAATGCATGTGAATTATATATTTATACTCGTGAAGTTAATATCAGCTTTGCATTTATTTCATAATAGTGAAACTTTATCACTTTAAAGCTTCAACTTTCTCTTCTCCTTTTTTTTTACCACTTTAAAACGAAAAAAAAAAAAAAAAGGTCTTATCGTCTTATAACCTTACAGTTTTTTTATCCTACTTTACTGCAGTTTCCTAACTATTTCTTTTTAAAGCGAAATGAAAATAAGTAATTTATGAGAATGATCTAAGTTGTACTGTGACTAAAAATGAAAAAAAAAATCCATCGTCGTCCCGGAACAGAAAATTTCAAATGTTTTGTAATTTAGCATGAGTTGATTAAGTTCAAACTCCGTATGGTTAAAAACAATTTGGTGCAGGAGAAGAGTATAAAATTTCTCCTCTGGGTAACATTTTGAAGATACGTGCTTGAAAACACTCAAAAGAAATAGTACGTGAAGAGAATTTGGATTTATATATTTGTATTCCAGAAAGTCGCTTCTTATGTTTTAGAATGATTTCTACTTGTACGTTTTTCTATTTTTTTTAAATTTGCAATGGGACTTTTACTTTCTTATAAAAATATCAAATGTATTGGATGACACGAAAATCAATAAAAAATAAATTTGAGATTTACATATGTATAATAAACTATATAAATCAGAAAAGTCAGAAATAAAACAAAATATTCAAAATTCCGGAATTTTTCTTGAAAATTTTAAAGAATTATTTTATTATTTTATTTTAATACAAAAATAAGAAAATTTAATTTTTGTAATAGACTATGAACTTTTACTGGGTTGTCCTAAATTAGTGGTATAACTATTCCCTCCAACAAAATATATCATTAAAAATGGTTGCCGCATCAAAAATAGAATTGAATATATTCGAAAATATAAACCTGAATCTAAGGTTAAAGTAAAACACACAAAAGACAAAATATTTTTTCAAGAACCAAATACAAAAAAAAACCAAGAGGAAAAATTAAGATTTCCAAGTATAACATTCCAGTGTAATAATATACATAAAACAATGCAATAAAATACAAAAGAATTTATAATGTTAGAAAATACAAACTATTTACATATAGACATTTACTCATAATAAAACTACGTTTTACATATATATTCCTTATTATAGTTATAGTAGTAAAAGCTAAAATAAAAAATGCATTCAAAATAAAAGTATTTAATACTTGATTTGTAAGAAAACATAATAAATAAAAATATTAAAGTTAAAAATAGATTATCAAATTTTAGGCTAACAAAGTACTATAATGTAAAGGTCATTGAATTCTTGAAAATGATATGAAGAATTCAACCTGTACATAATCAAAAAACATTTTAAAATCTGACCAATAATTTAAAAAATACAATAAAGTTCAAAATATAAACACTATACCCCCCTAATATCTACATATCATATATCAATACAAAGAATTAAGAGTATATTCAAAGTAGATACAAGTAATTGTAAATTTCTCGTCTTGGGGCTGAGAATGAGATATATATATTAGGATGTAAACATCACACTTCGATGATTTACTTTATATCAAAATTAAAAAACCGAAAATAAGAGTTGATATCCCAATTCAAAACGTAGTTTTAACGAAGAAAAAATAAAGGAAAGAAAAACAAAGATAACA
Source organism: Nephila pilipes (assembly GCA_019974015.1). Taxonomy (NCBI): domain Eukaryota; kingdom Metazoa; phylum Arthropoda; class Arachnida; order Araneae; family Nephilidae; genus Nephila; species Nephila pilipes. Next base: position 152,480 of record BMAW01021613.1, on the reverse strand, counting down.
CATAGTCATTTAAACAAAGTACATTAACGTGATTCATTAAAATATTTTGAACTTTTATATTATCATAAACATTCCATATTTATGATTTATTAGAATATTCTGCTAAGAAAATTAAGCTACGCATCCGTATTAACAACTATTCTTCCCTTTTAACATGGCGAAATCATGCTTTTCATCAAAGCATTATTTCAAATTACAATTGCTGATTGAATAGTTACAGAACTAATATATGTCATAAGTTTACTTACCTACCAATTAAAAAAACTGCTATAAAGAAATTTTGGTAAAATACATTTTAAACATTTTACAGTAATAAGAAACATTCTTTAATGAATTAAAACATTCGAAATAAAGAAATATATCGATAAATAAGCTACCAACTGGTGGTAAGTGTGTTTAATTATGGAATATTTATTTAAAAGCTAACTTAAATCGAGATATATAATTAGAAGAAAATATTGGCAGAAGAAAATTACATTTATAATTTTATAAAGCATTTAGTGTTGAATAAATATATATTGTATATATATATATATGTTATGATTTAATTAAATTCATGATGTTTCTTATAATAATAATTGGATTTCTAATTTTCTCCCATTCTCTCATTTAAACATAACTCGTCTTATCTATTTCCTGATACCCTCCCATTTTAACTTAATTTATGCAATCATTCGCTCTCTAAAACGTGTTGTCAGCTTTCGGATTTAGATCTGTAGTGATGATCCCTACTAAATTATAGTCTGATAATTCTCTGATGTCTCCCATTTTCGTACACTTGTTCATGGCACGTTTTGGGGAAAATTCCTTGTTATATAACTTGTATGCTGCTGTGAAAAGCTCTTCTCTTAATCATACGCTCGTCTGATTTCTTCACAAAATCTGTATTGTTTATCAGACATTGGTGTGTATCTCCCACATGTAAAATAGACTCTCTCTTTCTCCGCTATAGTAAAATTAAATAATTAGATATGAAATTGGTTTGATGTTTTAATCGTAATTAAATAATATATTAAAAAAGCATTTTCATATATATATGTGTGTGTGTGCGTGTGCTGGGGTGTGTGTGTGTGTGTGTGTGTGTGTGTGTGTGTGTGTGTGTGAGTTGTAATTAATTCTAATTTATTATCTCACCATAATAATTTAATTTACTAAATTTAGCCCATTACTTCCTTTAGAGCTTAGCTTTCATCCTCGACTTTCTTATACGATTCCTTTTTTTTCTTTTAATTTATTTAATCACTGCGCTTAAAATCTGCTAAGTCAGCACTTCTTCTCGATACAGACTTATAGATGATCCCTACCAGATCTTAAATCAACACTTAAATTCCCTTGAATTCCCTCCACCACCCATGTAACTCTAACATTTAAAGTGCCTAATTCATATAAACAAGCATTTCTATTATATAAAGCGAAAAGCGCTCTCTTATCTATACGCTCTTCCTCTTGTCTTGCTCCAGAGGTACCCCTCTCTGATGATCATCTGAGATTTTTTTTGTTAGTTTGTTTCACTTCTATGCCGTAGTGCCTACTAAAGTCTGCTACAATAGAAATAAAGTATTTCGGCCATGTATTGAATGTTTTAAGTTGAACGAACATTTTATATCATTCCATATGAATGTTTGTTGATAAAACTTAAGGAATAATTTGTATTAATGCAACTTTAAAAAAATCTTAAAATTACTATTTAGGATAAACAACTTACTAAATTATTACTTTTTAATAAAAATAATTAAATATTGCTATTTCTAAAAATAAATATATAAATAAATTTACGTATTATTTTTATGAGTTCAATAATTTCAAATGTGTTGGACAAAAGTTAATTTAGGTTTATCTTCACACAAAGTTTCTAAATTTAAATATATTCAGTAGTATATAAACTATTGACAATAAACAATCTCTATCAATATATTTTATGCCTCGTAATGTTCCCTAACTATTATTCGTAATGTACTTATAAATACGTACCATCATATCATGAAGATTAGCTTAAGGTGGGAGATAATTATTCAAGTCAATTCTCTTTTCAGGGTTATGCACAACAAAAGAAATAAAAGTATGAACATGACTTTTAATATCACCCCATTGAAAGGAGGTAAACATGTTTTCCTACCAAAAAAAAGTCAATTTCTTCTCCTAAAATATTCTAAATCCCAAAAATATTTTAATGCCTTAAACTTAGCTAAAATGGCCCTAAAAAAGTTCGATGTTTATATATCAATTTATTTCTTAATCTAAATTTTTATTTTTGCTTTATGTAGCCTATTTATGCATCTCGTTTGACTCTCAGAATATAGTTATAGAAAGTAAAATGATGTTTCCAGAGTTTCATAAACTATGATAGATTATTCTTTTATTGAACATTAATCAATTAATGAAATAAAGCTATTTTAACGAACAATTAACGACGTCGTATATTTTTATTATTAAAATAACTTATAGTAAAATTGATATTTGCATATATTTTTCATTAAACTACAATGGACTACTATTTCGCTGATTTTCTAACTATTTTGACACAAAAGTTCTGGTGCTGAAAATATTGTTAGTAGGCACATATTTAGTTCAGAAAAAAATGTATGCTTATTATTTGTGATAAAGATATGTATTTTACAATATGGAGTGCACTATAATAAAAACCACAGAAATATAAAGGCGAATTTCCTATGACTTACTTAAAATTAAAAAAAAAACTGTATTATTAGTAAAGTTGAAGCATTTGCTAATGTATCGTAGAAAATCTACCAGTAACTTTAACTTTACAAAGGCACTACATACAATAATCATCATAATCATTTATGCAAACATGTGCTCCACACGAGTGGGCATACACGTAAATCAAGTTACATAAACCAGGTAAGTACAAACACTTCGTTCCCTGCGAGTGTAACATAGTCTGTCATGAGAGTATATCTATCAAACCCACTGATAGAACGCTATACTAGTTTTTTAAGAATGAAGTTGTTAATATTCTTTATTTTGAGTATATGCGTTTAATTTTTTTTAAATAAATATTGTATAAATGGGGGAAGATTCAAATTGTAGAAGACTTGTAAGTTTACGTACAGATGTACATAATATCTAGATCGAATATCTACAGATATCCGAATTTGTAAGTATCGCTTAATTTTGTACATCTAATGAATGAATCGCGGATATTATATAAAACCATTAAGCAAATATTTTAAAAAATAAGTAAAATAACATACTGAAATTATTTATTTATCAACTATCTCTCATATATGTGCATACAAATCGTGCATGTACTTTTACTCACATTTATAAACAAACAGATATAGATGTAAACAGTGTGAGACAAAATAAAAATGAGGACTGTGCACAACCTATATATCAAAATAAATTAGACTACACTTAAATCAGACATAGAATAACAGAGATAAAAATAGGTTGTTTGTCAAATAGTAATTACTAAAACGTATCCTTGTTTAACTTCTTAATCACCACAGTTGTAAATTCCAACTAATACTTTCACGATTTCTGAAGTTACTTAAAAATCAAATTAAACAAAACAAAGATTCATCCCCTTTAAATCAAACAAAGGAAGGTAAATATTACCTCAAACCTAACAAATTGACTTAGTGAACGTATCAACTAGATCTCAAAGATAATGTACTACTTTGATTTAATTGGCAATTTACAGTTAAGAAAGGTAAGCAGTTTGTTTCATTGATGAAGATTTCAACTTGAGACAAAGTTGAAAACTTTTTTAAATGAGTCAATTTATACATTGCTTTGATTGCTGAATAATGAATCTTTATCTAGGTTTCGTTAAATTACTATAACGTTGTCTAACCATTCTTCTGGGATCCCTACTAATGAGAATTGCTAATGACAGTGACAAAAAAATTGGAATAGAGATAATTTGATTTCAAAACTCATTTTGAAGGCTATCTGGGAATTTAACTGATTGTCATTATCATTATTTGGCCGAAAATAACTCAAACTTCACAGAGAGAGATAGGATTTTGGAATTTATTTGTCATATAATAAATATTTAACGAATGGAAGTTAATACGGTAAATGTGATATCTACCAAAATTATTTGACAGGTTTTAAGTGACAATTGGTAATTCATATAATATTTATCTCACAGAAATATATTATTTGAAGGATATGATGGCATTTCAGTCCATGATCAAATTATTAAAGAAGAATGATATTATCAATATCAAGAGATGTGATATTTTATTTAATTTTCAAATTAAATTAGTATGGGGATAGAAAAAAATTATAAAATTTCAAATTATCTTTTGTAAAAAAAAAAGAGTATAAAAATTAAATACGAACTCAGATTATAATCTGTAATTATTGTAGAAAGTAACATGTACTTAGATTTTTACAGTTAAATTATATTTTATACTTTTACAGTTAAATTATATTTTATACTTTTACAGTTAAATTATATTTTATACTTTTACAGTTAAATTATATTTTATACTTTTACAGTTTTATGTAAGTTTGTATAAATTATTAAAAATAGTAAAATATTCCATGACATAATTTTCTAGTTTTCATTAATTTATCATGTTGCCCTTCTAAACTATTACTATGCCAAACAAAGATAATTTTTCCTATTCCTTCATCTATAAACCGTATTTATAGATATCAGATTTCTTTTTTCATTTCGTAAAAACAAATAAGTTCTACAAGGACTAATAGTTCGATAAGCTGGTATAAATCGCAAACTTTAATGGCATTTAAAAGTATATTAAACGAGTTTAAATACTATGGTATGCTTTATGGTAATTAATTTGTAGAAATAGAGCATTTTAAATTATTGCTATTACCCCTTAATAATAAATCTCAGTAAATGGTTAGTTTTATGTCCATACAGCAATATTCGACTGGAAAATCATCTTGGGGAGAATTTTAAGAAATGTCTATATACATTCAATAATTATTGGACAAACCTTTTCTAAAAGGTCCCAGTATGGTCTTCAAGTAATTGTCAGAGATTTTGTTGAATCATTTCTGATATTAATTATATAGAAAATTGCATTGCCCGGATCATTCAAATGAAACGAATCTAAAGATAATAGCCATGTTTTCACTAATCTCCTGGTCAAATAGATCATTCTACATGATTTTGATTAACATATACAAGTGTAGCAGCAGTATTTTCATTATTAGCCTTGAAATCAAGTTTTAAACACAATTTTGAGAGTGAATCATCTATTTAATTACCCTAAATTAAAGGAAGTTATACGTAAGTCTATTATAAGACGTTAATTAAATTCAGGAATAAGAAACAAATTATTTCGCGTTTTATTTTTACAAGAATTTCGAATTAGTTAAATCATCACCTCTATTTTATTTCTCACATTACTTATTATCCTTAACAACTGTGAAATTATTATCTAACAAGTGTAAAAAGATTTCTTAATAGTGTTGCATGTGATAGAATAATTAGTGCTTCAAGAGACTAATTTCATGACCTAACAATATTTATTTTGCCGTGAGTAATATAAAGGGTTTTAATTAGATTGTTACACAGCCGCTTTACCACACACAGACGAGAGAGAGATAATTGCTACAAAGTTACTCAAGCATGGATGTAAAGTTAAAGTCATGTATTTAACAAATGTTTACATAATGTTTTAACATTTATACAACTTACCAATATCTGTAATATTTATATACATACATACATATATATACATAAATATACTCTCTCTCTCTCTCTCTCACACACACACACACACATATATATACATACATACACACACATAAACACACACACATATATATATATATATATATACATACACACACACACATATATATATATATATATATATATATATATATATATAATTTGATATTTAATCGTAAATAAACACCAATGCGTTACAGTCATAAACAGTGCGGGAAATAATCTTATAAAATTAAAATAATACAGTTTGTAAGAAATCATTACTCTACCATTCCGAAATAAATATTGTAATCGAAGAAAAAGGAATAAAAATAAAAAAAAGCAAATTTAAATGTAAAAGAAAAAGATTATGAACTTTAGAAATTTCTTCAGGAACATAAATTAAATAAAAGTCAACATTCAAAATTATTAAGAAAATGAGATAAATTGAAAACTGACAAAATAACTTTTGAAGAAATACAAAAGAAATTGATTATATTATAATTAATGTACCATACTGCAAGCTATTAAGCTGAGTTCTTCCGAATTAAATTCCAAATTTCCGGATCAATGAATTGTATTATTTTAGAACTGGTAATAGAAACTAAATGTACAATTGAACAGAGATATACAGCAATCTCATTACAATATCGTTTAAGTGGAAACAAATAAGAAATCCATAAGAAATTCAAATATATTTAAGACACAATGCGAATAAGCAACCATAAATATTGTACAATAATACAAAATAGACACAATATAAAAGATATTTACGTATTCATAGCAACACAAAAAATCATTGAGCCAACATGGTGACAAATGAACCTCTCTAAAATACAAAATGATTAAGCAAAAGATAGCAGCGAGATTTATCAAATAGTTTCAGAAGTAAATGAAAGCCTAAGCACATTTAAATGTTACAAAAAAAACTTCTTAAAGAACAAGATAGAAAAACAGAAGAAATAATTAGGAAGTAAAACCAAAAAAAAAATAAGTAAATAATTAATAATAATAATAATAATAATAATAATTAAATAAATATAAAAGAACCTAATATGTAAAAATAATTTTAAAAATTCTAAAATCCATAAATGAAAATAGAAAGATGAAAAAATCTTGATTTAAAAAATATACACAAATAAAGAAACAAAGTTATAATTTAAAACTCTTATGTATTTTATTATTTATATATTTTAAATTATTTTTAAAAAATTGATAGGGTGACCATCCTTTGCATATATAGTACTGAAATTATTTAACTCATATTTAAGGTTTAAAGTCGTATTAAATAAATTTATGTTCCAAAATTGATAATTATACATTTCTATCATATTTAAACATAAATTGTAATCAAGAAAGGAATTTTATCAATAGGGGGAAATAATCTTATCAAATGTATCACTATTAACCTAATCCATAATTTTTAAGTTAATATATAAAGCATCTGTTTCAATGAGTTTATGTAAGATTTAATCAGATTTAACTTTAATATTCATACGTTTTGAATTCAAAACATTTGTATACTGTAGTCGGAGCCAAATAATGAAACTTTTTAATCGACGGGAGTAGTGAATTTATTCCATCATCAGACGAGAGATAGGCAGATACATCAGGATTAGCGGTGGACGCAACACGTTCATTAACCTGATAATTATGTGAGAAATAACAGACATTTATTCCCCACTTTTTTTTCTTCGGGGAAATGAAATTAAGAATTATGATGATTACATGATAATAGATGTAGGGTTGTTTAGGTATTTTACACGGAGTCTGAGTTTCTAGTAGGGAATACCCCTATTAGTTCAGAGAGTGGTGATCTAAGTAATTTCGAAAATTGCTTATTCCTATATATTAATAGATAAGAATTAATGTTATCACGAAATAATGTTGAACACAGTATTGTGGCTGTTAAAATATAGGACGAATTAAAAAAATTAATAAAATTTAAGGGAAATCCTTTGCACACACAGATATATTATATATATATATATATATATATATATATATGTGTGTGTGTGTGTGTGTGTGTGTGTGTTTCTATATATATATATATTGAAATATCACTTAAACTTATTATTTACCTTTAAATCAAATCATCAAACGAGACAAATTTTACCTGAAATTACTTCGTAAATAAAGCATGAACAATAATATATACAAATTGATTATTTAAAATTTAAGGAAAATATATTAAAATGTATATTACATAAATGTTTGAGCCAGTAAATTTAATAGTAGGAAATACCCCTATTAGTTCAGAAAATGGTGATCTAAGTAATTTCGAAAATCGCAGTGAAAGTGATAAAGAAAAAATTAGAATTATAAATATTCATGAATATTGAGAATATTGAGATAATTTAATATTTAGTCATGAACAAAGAATAAAGCTAGTTACTGTCTTTCACTTACATTTGTGGAAGGTAAAACTAATTTTTGCTTATTATTTGCTGAAATTGCTGTGGTAATAATCAAAAATGTCAATCATGAGGAATTGAATTATACTCGTAACTGGAAGAATATCTCTACGTAAAAAGTTAGTTTGGTATTAGTTTAACTAATAGTTTAGTCTCGTCTGAATCATGCTATTTTTAGAAATTTCGTTTAGTACTTATATCTTAAAAGAAGTCATCATTTCCCCTTTTTTTTCCTGTTTTTACTTTACACTTGTATTCAAAAAGAAAATACAAATGGTTTTGCCCTCATAGAAAAAATAGAATATTTCTACATTCCATTGCTTATTTTCTAGAAAATAGCTCTGAAGGAAAATGAAATTTTTATTATTCACTCTTTACAAACAACTCAATTTATTCTCCCATATCTTTAGTACCTCAGAACTTTTCTTGTATTGACTGGATTAAAATTGAATGAGTCAGAATGAGTTCATAAAAGCACCAAATTGTTTCAAGAAAAAAAAACCCTATTTTGATAGAAGATGGATAGTAAGACCATTTTTCATCTTGATATGTTTTTTGACACGTCTGTAATATTGTCTGCTTGATTTATAAGACCGTTGAAAACTATCATTAAAAGCACTGGATTATTACAGAGCCGTAACGTCTTTCATACGTTTGTCCTTATACCGTCCTAATTTACAGATAACTGAAGATAATTACTAGTATTTTAAGTCCTTGATATATTTATATCAAAAAATATTATACGTTATTGAAGTAAATACTTATTCCTAAAATCAAGACATGTATTTCCCATTCTTTCTTTTAAAGAATATTTGATAAAAGATAATTTTGATAAAATATGTGTAGAAAATGTATTATTCACAAAATTTAAAATTTTACCTAGGTAATAAAACTATTATCAAATATTTGGATGAAGATATTGTATACATTTTAAATGAAACTACTAAATGAAAACAATTAACGCAACAAAATAAATAAGATATGGATTTCTTAAAATTTCTTATTTTATTAATGTGTTTTCTAGCAATGAATAATTAATTATTTTTCCAATCTGCTTATATCGTTATTTGTAAGCAGTTTGGAAAGAATAATTAATTATCCATTGAAACATTTAGATCAATTTTTAAATTGAAGCATTTTTAACTCAACAATCAAAAGGCTTATTCTTAATGCAAATTTTAGTGAAATTTCCTTTATATGTCTTATATGATACAAATATTTGACTTATTTATACTTAAGATATTTATTACAGGTTGAACAGACTTAACTTTAAATATTTGCTTTATTTTTAAATATTTATTTAAAATAACTATTAATTTCAAAAATTCAGATACTTTGTAAAGAATCGCAGACATTTTTAAAGACTTGACAAAATGCTCGAACCAACAAAGTTTAATTTGTCTCAAGCAACAGCAGATGAACAACAAATGAGAAAACATTATAGTTAATATTATAGTAGAAATAAGAACTCTACAATAATTAATTATAAGTTTCATAAATATGTATATAAACGGAGAACCAGGGAATGGGTCTCAGGAGATTTAATAAAGTCATACTCTTTTTTTGCTGACAAAAAGTGATATTATTTTTCTATATTTATGAAAAGCAATTTATCTTGAAATATATGATAGAAATTTAAAGCGAATGAAAAAAGGCTTGAGGAGGTTTACCCATTATTTATCGAAAAATTATTTTACTTCATTATTCACAAATTTGGCATTTTAACGGAATTTTCTACACATACTCTTAACTTGAATTTTCAAAAGTCAAAAGTCATTTTTCAATTTTTAAAGGAATATATCTTTCAAGTATTTTAATGTTTGTGTGGCTGATTTATCCTGCCTACTTACATTTATTTTTCTTATTTTAAATTTATTTTATTGTTTCCCAACAATCTATTACAGAACTCCTTTGAAATTAATCTTCCACCCAATACCTCACGTTCTAACTGTAGCTATCGTCTTTATTTTACGAGAAATCAACTGGCGGGTTAAGAATTTAGATTCTCATGTGTATAAAAGTTGATGCAATCTTTTGCTTCTTCCCCTCCCTTTTGCTCTGTTTCAATCCCCACTACTCTAGCGTTTTCATGAAGTCTCACCATCATGCAATTTGTGTTATTTGTATTATGACGATGCTCACAACATTCCCATAAAATCCTTCTTAATAGAATAAAGTCCTTCATTGAATACGTCAATATGATCATCGGAACTAAATCAAACTGAAATTGCTGAAGCATTTTTTTTACATATAAACACACACACATATATATTTATATATATCGCATAAGTGTCACGAAACGTTTAATCTAGGCCTATATCATAAGCTTAGAAGGAGTCATTCTTTAAAGAAATGACACATACTTTCATTATCCAAGAACAAAGGGATCTTAATTTGCGTAGTAACACTGGATAATTTTACCTGTTCTTTTACCTGTTGTGTATTAGACAATATAATTAAAATCTCAAACCCTGATTTGCAGATTCTAATAAATGGTGTTTTCCTCAACACGATCAAGACTGGCTTGACTCTAAATTGTGTGGGGTTTCTTGTTCTTGAATTATATATGACAGGCCCTTGCGTCTCAAAACGTTTAAACAGGGCTGCTATTATAAGTATAGAAGGAGTCTTTTAAAGAAATGACGCATATAAGGGATGCTCAATAGGTCCTTTGAAAATTCAAGCGATGGCGTTCGTAGCATTGAATATTTTATTTTTTTTGTAAGCATCATGACTCACTATAGAGCTGTCTTCGTCTCAGTTACTCGTATTCGTAATCATGACGCCTTCCTCACGTTAAAATTTCCTCGTCATAACTTGTACAGCCGATGAGATCATCCTCGCCTTCATTGGATTAGATCCACCGGATGCAACCCTTTGTTTTGATTGTTCCTTGGTTTCTGATGAATGATGAGAAGTACAGGTCTTTTCGCCGGTTGCAATGCGAAGCAGCATCAAATAACTACAAAATCAAAACTAACTGATGAATCAATGTCAAATTTCTTTCGGCTCCGTTTTACAGATAACAATACCCAACGGTAACAACAATTTACCTAAACGATGTTATATGTCTTCAAATAAAAGCACTTTTGGAACCATTATGGTATATTCCCTTTGTCTGAAAACAACAGAATTTTAATTTGAGTAATATAACATGGAATAATTTTTTCTTATTCCTCAGTGGTGCATTAGTTCGTAATTAAAATCTTAAACCTTGATTTGCAAATTCAAAAAACAAACCAGAAATATAATTAATTACGCTTAAATATATTTACATTTGAACATATAAGGTCGTTGTTCGCCATTATGTATTACCTACCTTAGAAGCTTAGGCAATCCTTTATGAACTTAACAAAAATGTTAACTTTGAATCTTTTTTCTTAAAATAAACAATTAACATTGGAAATAAGTATAAACCCTGGGTCTAGACATCCCTTTTCTGTACATGTTTTTCTTAAATATTGCACATAAACGTTAAAATGACTTTTTGAATATTTTTATTCTTATTACTTATATATACTTTTATAATATAATTTAAAAGTTTGAATAATATTTATCTAATGAAAAATACCATTCATATATATTAAACAAACTAAATCATATCTTCAATGTGACGTTTTTTATAATAAATTTTCCATCCAAAGAAATAATAATTCTTAAAAAAAAAAATGCTATTATTAGATATTGCACTTTATACACTTATGCATATATACATCTTATTCAACTGTCTATTTTTAGACAGATAATATAAAAATAAATATACATAAACTATATTTTTAAATCGAACTTTTACTTAGAAATAGACCAAAAAGTATAAAAATGATTTTTTAAATTTAAAACAGTACATAATTTACATATGATAAAATGTTTAGCTAAGATACCCGGTTAATTACCCATAAATTAAGTGCCACAACTACCTACTTATAAATGAGACTAAAAGAAGTGTTAATGCCTCGTCTTCTTAAATTTTCCATCATTTTACTCATTTAAAAAAAATGACTTTAGTACCTTTCAGTCAATTTTTAAATATATGCTTTATTTAAATATTTACTTACTTATATTTATTTCATTCTTTTCAGTCTAGAAATTTAAGATAAAAAAGCAGTTATGAAAGATCTAGTCAAAATTTCTAATGAACTTAAAGTTGTTAAGTGCAAGGCTCGATCCGCCAACAACCATAAGTTCGTTACTCCAGGAGCATACCGTAGTACTGTATAGTCATCGAAATTATATGTGCATGCATTATATGTATTTTTTTATAGGATGATAGAAAGTGGTTTAAAATTCGAGTACAAATTTTAACTAGAAATATATTCATATATATATAAACTGCTGTTTGTAGAAAATGCAACACCATGAAGGAATCATCAGAATCAAATGAAATTCGCAGCAAATGTCAATTATAGGATATTATGCAAATTAATAAAGTTTCAGAGCCATCGCGCGTGCGCGGCGCGCGCAGCGCCCTCTGAATTGATGCTGAAAGCGTGTAAATAAAGTGCTGTAGCGGGACGTTGAAAAAAGTCTATGATTATTTGTTAGTGGCAAACGTTTAGTGAGACCTGAGTATGCCTCCACGACGGAAGAATAAGAAATTCAAGCAACTTACGGAGTTTGAACGAGGGAGGATAATCGGCCTTCGAGAAGGAGGATTTTCCTATCGCGCAATAGCAGCTCGTATGCAGCGGAACAGTTCCACAGTGATGCGAGTTTGGAAGCAGTGGACCGACGAGCACCGAACAACTCAAAAAACAGGCACTGGACGACAGAAGGTGACGTCAGAGCGCGATGATCGACACCTGCTCCGCATGGCGGTGAATGATCGCACAGCTTCCTCCAGGCAGCTGGCAGCACGTTGGTCTACTGCTACAGGTGTACAATTGTCGGCTTCGTCAATTCGTCGTCGTCTGCTGCGCCGTGGATTGCGTGCAAGGGTGCCTTTATACAGGATTCCCCTCACGGCGAATCATCGACGGCTGCGTCGGCAGTGGGCTCTTGAGCACAGAGACAGGCGAGCTGATTGGCACCAAGTTGTCTTTTCAGATGAATCACGCTTCAATTTGTGGACCCATGATGGCCGTGTTCGTGTTAGACGTTATGCCGGTCAACGCTGCCTTCCTGAGTGTATTATTGAACGACATAGTGGTCGAACACCCGGAGTTATGGTCTGGGGTGCGATTTCGTATCATGGACGATCCAATTTGATACGAATTGAGGGTAATCTCAATAGCAACAGGTACGTCCGTGAAGTGCTACAGCCCGAAGTCGTTCCTTTCCTTCAAGGCATCCCTGGAGCTATCTTTCAGCAGGATAATGCACGCCCACATGTTGCGCGGACTGTTCGAGACTTCTGTTCAGCACAACGCATGCAACTTCTTCCTTGGCCTGCTTATTCACCGGATATGTCGCCTATTGAGCACGTGTGGGATATGGTTGGTCGGCGTCTCGCTCGTGATCCGCGTCCTGCAGTTTCCAAAGACGAACTTTGGTTGCGCATACAAGCGATATGAAATTCTCTTCCTCAAGCAGATATTCAACATCTGTTTGACTCCATGCCACGTCGTATAGCAGCACTTATTGCAGCGCATGGTGGCTGCACCAAATACTGATTTCGGACGCTTAATTTGTTTCTTTTGTTTTGAAAATTTCATCATTTATTTGTATCAGTACAAGTCGTTTCTGCATTAAATTTCATTTGATTCTGATGATTCTTTCATGGTGTTGCATTTTCTACAAACAGCAGTATATATACATAAAAAGTTAACACGAAGTATACACTATCTACCAGCTATTCTTTGGTGACCAATGACAAACAACATAGTAATAAAGTATAAGATAAACATATATTTCATAAACGTACTTAAAATAATGTATCATTGAATATCTGGTAGTAAATTAGTAATTCTCTATCCATAACTTTAAGCAGTTACACAATAAATGTACAATAATAGCAGGACAGTTAATATTAAAATCCTATCCATCATATTTATTGTCTCCTTTGTCCAAAAAATGGAAAGTGGTACCAAATATTCGAAGTCCTTTTATTTCCCTTTGAAGGATAGATTATAGAAATCAAGTCTGAAGGGCGCACAAAAGGAATTCGAAAGAATCAATTTGTCGATAACAACTCAAATGGAATGGTTAAAGCTACGAAAGTTGATTTGTTTGTAACAAAGTAACAGAAGAAAGAAGATGTGTTTCGTTCTGGTTTAAAAGCAAAAGTAATGATAATTTTTTTTGGAATAAATTCATAGAAAAATATTTTCCAAAAATATTTTGTGGGTTTTTTTTACTAGTATGTTCGGAAAAAATAGCAGCAGAAGTCAAAAGTATGGAAAATATTGAAAAAGCACATATTCTTACATACTGCCTAAGAGGAAAGTTACTAAAATATTTATTCGAAAACCATTTCGGTATCTCTATAAATATTTATTTTACGATACGAGAGCTTTTAAGCATTTTTTTAATGTTTGTGATGGTTTTTGATTTCTACACATTGGTGAAAATGTATTTGCTGTTTTAATGGATTATCGTATATTTTGTGTAAATGTATTACAAATATTCTTTTTTATAAAAAGAAGCTGGATTCACATGTATTTTATTTTTTTGTTTTGTGAAAACACTAAATTTATTTTAAATTTAATGACTCGGCTTAAAGTTTATATTAGAGGTATGTGTCATTTTGGAATTCTTTGGTTTAGTGGACCAGTTTAAAAAAAATATGAAACCAAAAATGTTTTGTAAGATTTCATAAATAAAAATGAGTAAATTTTTATTCTGCTATAAATAAAAAAATGTAGTACATATTAAAAAAATGTATTTTTTAGAGTTCTAAATTTCCGATATAAAGTAACGTTTCTCAAGAGAAACGTCGCTCCTTTTAAATAAAAATATTTTTTTTTTTATTTAACTAAATGCAGCATTAAATTCAAGATACGAGTTATGAATAGCAAACTTTCTAGTATAGATAGCCCTGTATAAGCTAACACTAGAAGTCACATTTAAGAATAATGGAAATCTCGCTTATCTGTCAGACAAGTGGCTTTCGAATCATCGGTTGAATTAAATAATCCATTAGACTCAATAGTCCATTCAATAATACATTAGAAAACAGATTTGCTTGTCATTAATTTTTTTATTTCTTTGATTCCACGAAACATTTAAGCAGAGAATAATATTTGCTGTACAATTTCAAGCATAACTTCACTCGAGGAAGGCAGTTACAGATCCTCCAGAGAGCCTCTCGGATGACTCCCAGTGCCCTCTATTCAATAGTTTGAGCAAGCCGCGCTTGGACTTTATGACATTATTTATCGAAGCTGGTATCATATTCACCAAAGTTCAACAGTGCACCACAACATGAAAAACTAGCTATCCAATTTTATTAATGACACAAAAGACATAATTTTCTTACGTTACCTATCAAATTTATGTTAACTAGTTATCAAATTTGATTAATCATAAGAAAAATACATCATTTCTCCGTACGACAATAATTTTTAGTGACAATTCGATTTTATTGTTTTGTCGACAAAGCGATAACTGGAAACTTATCCATTGGACAATCATACATTTATTTATAATATTCTCGAAGTTAATCAGTTTTCTTATACAGTAGAATGATCTCGTATATTCACGAATCGTCGAAATAGGTAAAATGCTTCCTCCTTTGAATTTATAATTACTACATATTCCTACATATTACGCGCGCTTGTAATTTAAAGCTAAATCTTTTAATTTTTAGGTATATTTGCCATGTAACGCGCACCTTTTAATTTGTTTAAGTACTTGATGCGTACATTTTCGATGCTCTTATTTTTTGAAGTTATTCATTCAAAGGAGTTTATCAGGCCTTCGACAAATGATATATTGAATTGATAAGCGATAAATATGTGAGTTGGAGAAATACTTGAGAATTTAAATAAAACTTCTCAGACAGGGTTAATTGTATTCATTGCCGATGTGCACAAGAATATTATTCTACATTTTTGAGAAAAATGTATACAATTTGGGGCAAAATGGTAGTTCGGACCCATATGAATTCGCAGAATTAGAACTAAGATTTTTCACCTTCTTCAATACTTTACTACATGATTTTAAAGTGGTTATCGAAGACCGTAATGAATCGCATTAGGCTTAGATGAAATACAGTTCATCTACTGCTCCTTTTAGTTTAGAAGTTTTATAAATAGAAGTCCTACTAAGAATAGTGCTGAAGTCATTTCAATACGAAGTCGTCCAATTTGTGAAAGGAAACAGAAATCGAGCTACAGCAAGGATAAGTCTGAAGATATAAAGGAAAACGAATATGGCAAAGTTTTCATGTTATCCGATAGTGAAAAGTTTTAAGTTTATATGGTATGTCATTCTTTCAAATAAGCTGCACTTAGGTACATGTAGATAAATCAAATTTTTATGCTCATTATTTATTTATTTTTAAATCTTCCATTTTCCCATTGTGTTTATAGCGCGTATCTATAAATTTTGATCATATTTTTTTTGTATTAAAAGTCCCGTTATACGCTGGAATATACGGTACATTTACTAATTTGAATGAATGTGTTATTTAGAGTTTCAATAAATCAGATGAAGTTTTCTGTAAAATCATAGCAATATCTGTGCTTTCGAGAATATGTCTTGGCTTTTGAAGTTAATTTGAATTTTACTCATCTTCTTGAGAAAATACATTCCACATATAATATTTATCACCATATACATGTCATGCAACTCTTATACAATAATTGAAAGATGTTATTTCGAGATTTCATTGGAGAGTTTCTTAAAATTAAATTCACCTATAATTTGGATACTGTTAATATCTTAATCTTTTTTATTACTAATCCATGTCATATTCACACATATTGTGCAATTTTACATAATTCATTATTGAAGTCTTGCAAATTATTATTCGTTTTCCTTATCAATTTAAAAAAGTTAGCAAAACGGTTCCACGGTTAGAGATTTAAAAAAAAAGTGTTACATGACCTAAAGCTATAAAATTTCAAATACAGTCCACAGTAAATTTTTCAGAGATTTTCAGATAAATGTACAAATAGTAAATAAAATATACTTACTGTATAATCCCGATTATGCGCTCCCTCTTTTGACTCCTGACGAAACTAATAAATAATGGAGATTAAAGTCAAATTTATTTTTGAGGTACTTAATTTTATTGAACAAGATGTTTTGAAATAAAATTGTATCAATATGTTTCGGAAGAAGACAAATTTTTGTTTAAAATTATACAAGTTTATACAAAATTTCTGAATTGAACATCTGAGCCCAAAAAAATAAAGGGTAGGAGTGACGTTTAGTTCCAAAGCTCATTAAAACGGAGTATAGATTCCTTTTCTAAGTGGCTGTATTTGGGTGAGATTTTATAAGCGTTTCGAACTAAATGAATCCCTATGAAATTAATAATATAAAGAAGAAACTGAATTATTTATTAGTTTTGAACAATCTTCAGATATATTTATGAATTTTGATTTAAAATCACTTCTTTCAAAAAAAAAAAAAAAAAAAAACCTGGATATATTAGAATATACACGATGTGACTTACAATTCTCAAGGTCAGCACTGAACTCACTAATGTAACAGAAATCATAGTAAATGAATTATTACTATCCAACAGTGACTGTTGTAAAACTCTATCTGACCTGGCACAATCCATGAGTTGCTCCAGACAGTCGGAAATCTTCGGCGAGAATGCCTTTTAACGTTATCTTGAACCTTCTTGATATTGTTCAATTTTTATATCATTTTGTGTTCAATTTCAGCCTTGGAAATAATCTGCTGGTTTGAATTTTTTGATAAAGCTTTTTTTTTTGGGGTGGGGGGTGGAAGGACCGATGAATAACATTGGTATAGTGGCAGGTACGCTTTCACACTGCCCGAACGAATTTTTTATTGCATTCAAGTCGAAGCACATACATGAAATACGTTCCGACAAATATCCATTAAGCCCCTGTAGTGCGCTGTATTCAATGTTTGTTCATCAAAAACAAATTCATTGTGATTCATTTGCTGTAAAAAGAAGAGAAGCTTCTTCACATTTTGCAATTTTAAGAAGGAGTGTCTCACATTTTCGTCATTCTTAACGTTCTCCCTACCATCTCGAAATTTCTCAAGCCACAAAAACACATTCTATCGGGACAATAATCACTGTAAGCGTTTTACATAAATTGATAAGTTTCTCTAGCACATTTGCTTCTTTTAAAACAAAACATCACTGCACATTCGCTGTTATATGATTACTTTACAACACTAATCAATGAATGGCATGCGAAATGCTAAACCTTGACAAAAGTTCGGAACAAACTGGTGAAACTTTCAGCCATATTCAGCAGACATTAGACTTAATGTTTGAGCTTGACATACGCAGATGTTGTTCCAAATAACAATTTTGTTGAATTAGTCAGAAATCTTTTCAGCCACACCGTGTCTCAAGTACATTTGAACGAATGTCAAATGACGTGGACCACATTCATCATTTAACTAATTTTCTCATTCAACCGCCTCATTTGAGGGCTTAAGGTCAAGTTTAATTTAACGGGCCTCAGTCACCATTGTCCTGTATGAAAATCTGATGAATTGGGAAATGATCATGTCTCTTTTTATGTGTACGTGTTCGAATAAGAAACTTGATTCTGTAACAATTCGAATAATGTTGTGCATCATGTTTCTAACTACAGAAGATATATTTATTCTTTAAACTGATACGAGTATAAATTTCATAGAAATGTCAGAGTGATTGGGATGCTTCAATACAATCCTTCTTATGAATAATATAATTTATTTGTTTTGGATCGAAACATACACTTCGTTTTTAACTCAAAATGTCTGAGAAATTTATGAAGCAAAATTTTTATATAGTTATTTTAAAAAAAATTGTATTTTAAGTTTAAATTGAAACTTCTCGTTTCAAAATGTCTAATTAGTTTTAGGTCTACATTTGCTAACATATGAAGAATTTCACAAGAAATTGTAATTTTAGGATTTCGTTCTGAAACAAAATTAGCTTTATCTAAAAATACAGCTACTACTCAAGAAAACTGAAATATTTTATCAAATATATAAAAATAATTAGTTATTTACTATAACGAATAAAAGAAACCTAGTCCAAAGACTGAAAATTTTAATTAAATTAATTTTCTTCCTGGAATATAAAAAATTCATATTTTAGTGCATGCATATATGTGTGAGAGAAATCTATATAAGGTTCCACTGGAATTTGATAGAAATAAATAAAAAAATCGAATCAGGTTCACAGAATTAGTTTCTACCTGCTTAATTAATACTAAAACTGTTTTCATCAAAATTGATCAAATTTGTATCTTTCATTTTTTCTGGAATAGATTTCACTTTAAGTGATGTTCGCAGATCATCAACAGACTATTCGCTATTTCTCCTACTTCGTGAATATTGAAAGAAAATAATATATGATCTAATTTAAAAAGCTGTCCTTATATAAACAGTAAGAAATACATCTGAATGATGCAACATATTATTTTATCCATATTGCTTCGAAAATTTTTTTATCCGTTTGATTTTAAAATGGGGGAAAAGATCATTTGGCAAAGGAATGATCAGATAAAACTTTAAATCCAGAACATATTTATTGTTCTACATCACGGTGCAATTTGAATGATAATATATATTTTTTATTAACGACGAAGTTAACCAAGTATTGAATATAAACAAATTTCAGTAAAATAACTAAGACTTCCGGAGAAAAATGTGAAGCTTGTAAGGGGAAAAATAGAGAACCATTTTATTAACTAATATTTCAAACATATGTAATCAGAATAATGATGGAAATTCTATCTAAAGATATGTAGTAAATTAGAACAATTTCCTGAAAAGATATATAAAAAAATAAAAGTGCTCCTAAATAAAATTTAAATTATTAATTATTATAAAATTTATTTAAATTATAAATTATTATAAAATTTATTTTAACTATTAATTATAAAATTTATTTAAACTATTAGTTATTATAAAATTTAAAAAATAATATATAATAATTAAAAATTAAATAAAATATAATAATTAAAAATTAAATAATATATAATAATTAAAAATTAAATTTAAATTATTAATTATTATAAAATTTAATATATATATTAAGCAGAACATTTATTTATACAATTAGATTTGTTTATTTTCCTTAATTTAGTACAGCAAGGGAATCAATGAATCTCAAAACAACCCAAATCGGTGGGCACGAATAATTTTTTACTTTATTTTTACAAATTTCTGTACATGTGGTTATAGAAATAATATCAATGAATGTTGAACAACATTCATTTATTTCATCCACCATTTTGAAAAATTATTTTTTACAGAAATCTTCTAATAGATATGAATCTATAAAAGGAAAGTAAAGAGGGTACAGGATTTTGCAAATATTTTATGCAAAATATGTAAAATCTTAGTTACATCTCTTATCACTATTCACAAATGGAGTACAGTGCTATAATGTCTAAATAGAAAATGTAATAATAAACTATTTTAAGTGCACTTCTGTTGTTCATGAAGTAAACATTTTTATTTAATGCAAATATGATTCATACTTGATTTATTTATATGAAGATGATTTCCATTAACTTTGTTTTATTTTATTTCATTTTACGATTATCTCAATTTTCGGTATCCTGCGGCTCAGCTTTCGTCCGACTTAATTCGACTTAACGTGATTTTACTATATACGAGTTTATAAGCTGAGCTTTCATTTAATATTTGAAAAAACAAACTTAGGGTTAAAATATGTATAGTTGAATATTAAAATGAATTTGCATTTTTGGAATATTTAATAAACTATTTTAGTAAGAACAAAAATTCAAAATATCTCTAATTTTAAACATTAAAATATCAATTAAAATTATTCTTGTCTTAAAAAGCCAATTATAGCACATTATATTTAAATTTGAAAATAATTATCTGATTTGTAGAGTAGATTCTTATTAGGAATTAAATGGATATCGATTTTATTGCGTCAACATTAAAAAACATTCCAGTTATTAATAAAAAAAAAATGTTACTTAGAGCTTCAATTGCTTTCTTAAAAATGGTATTGAATAGAATGTGTAATTTTTATTAAATATACAATTAATTTGATTTTAACTTTTTTCTTTTTTTATTAATTGCTGCTGAATAATTATATTGTAGGATATAGCTAAAAATTTGATTGAAAGTACTGATATATGCTGACAGAAATATGAGTATATCAGTATTTTGAATTAAATTTTTCATGTCATTTTTAATAAATTACATTAAACAATTCTAAATTAATCTGTTATTAGTATCAAGTACATCTGCTATCGCTGAATGAAATGCAAAATTTGTTTTGAGAAATAGGTTGTTCTGTACACACATATATGTAGGTGAGAGCACTTGTGTGTGTTTGTGTGATAGTGTGATGATTGTGCAAAATAATTAAAATCTATTAATTACTGGTATACTACTACCAAATTAATAACATAAATGTAGAAGAAATCCAATTAAATTAGGGAATACTGTGATCTTTCACATAATGTTTGTAATGTAGATTTTCATGTATGATACGAATTATAAAGTCCCTTACATTTATTCGAATTATAAATTATTTTATCCACTCAGTTATATACATCTGAAATCCCTTATCAGTCTGCGGTTTCAAAGAGCTGGAAATGTTAATGAATAGTTACTTATTTAGCGCAGCAGGTCTCGCTTCCACGTATGAAAATATTCCATAGGGAATCTTATCAACCTACCAGAAGCTTTCAGACAGTTTAATTAAGATGTAGTCTTCATTTGCAACTTACAACTCAATTGTTTCGCTCTACAGTTTCGAAATACTTTTTTTGAATTTAGAAGTAATTTAATAACTTATTTCACTGTTATTTTTCTCATTCTCTATTGTCTGGCACTAAAACCTTTACAAAATTATGATTATGTAAATTTTACCATTTTTATTCCTTTATGTATTTTCAAAATGTCCCACTTTTACTTAATGAGAATGTTCTACAAAATTTTGATTATTTGGCAAAATGAAAGTCATAAGTTATTTCATTCATGATATTTAAATATATACAATTAATTATATATATTTAAACATCATGATTAAGATAACTTATATTAAGACCCCCGTGTATATACCAGCCATTTGGATTTCGTGAGCATAATGTTAATCCTATGGAACTTTTACTACTGTCACAAATCTTTATTATTTTATCTATTTAAAAGTAAAATAATGCATTTGGAAGATTTTCAGTAACCTCTCAAAGAGATTCTATTCAATTATTGCATTGACAATAATTTGAAGTATCAAATTTTATATTTATTTTTGAATTTACATGTCATTTAATCATATATTTTTTTTTTTTACTTTTTTCTTAAGAAATATAGTAAAACTTATTTAATTCATATAGAGACTAGAGAAGGTCAGTGATATTGAAAATATGATATAACCATAGAAAATGTGAAGAAATAAAACAAAATATGTCATGTTAAAGTAAATCATATTTACATTGAATAAGTCGTGTATGAATAATTTTTTTAGGAGATAAAATGACCACTTAGTGAAGAAATGTGCCTAAAGTTGTTTTATCACAATTACCATTTAGACAATTTAGCCCTGTATGTCATTTGTCAATTATGATAAGAGATAAAACTGATGTATTTTTTTGTGCATAGAAAATATATGTAAAATCGCTTCCCCCAGACACACATATACTCGGTTCTCTTATAAATATCCATAGCTGTTAGAAGTTTTCAGTATAGAAAACAATTTTTCAAAAAATGTGGAAGAAAGAAGTTAATGATACTATGGAAATCTGAAGTTCACTTCTAAAATTAAAAAAAAAAATTCTCTATGCAAAACGATCCGATTTAACCAGAGATCCGAGTTAAAGGAGTGCAACTTAAGTGGTTCTACTGTATGTATAATTTTGAAATAATGTTGTTTTGATCAATAACATTTTATACAAATAAAATGCGTATTCTAACATCTGATTATGTGAACTTTCTTTTTAATATACTTTGTAGAACAAGTGTTTAATATTCATACATACATTTTGATATAATACAAATGTCTTGAAGTGCGTATAATCTACTAATTCACTTATACCAAAACTAAATGACCAAAAACTATGAAACACTTAATAAAATTCAAAAATATTGTTGTTAATAAGAAAATAAATATTTGGTCACTTTTACAAGAAAAAATTACAACATTATTTAAATTTAAAATAAATAAAATAAGTTATTACAGCAAAATTTTCTAAGAGTTAAAAACATTATAGATAACAATAGAATATTGTGCTTTTTCTTAAGAATTTATTTTGAAAACTGAGATTGCTGATTTTTTCAATTCAAAATATTTAGTTTTGGTCAAGCCTTGTAATCCAGCAATAAAATGCCATGAGGTTTAATATCTTTGTGGACACAAAACATACAACCATTTCCAATTTCCCTTGCATAATTTAATATCTTATATTTTATTTAAGGGATTTACTCAAACATCAAGTTGTTATAAATATTAGTTAAAATAAATTATTTAAGTAAATTAATATTGAAAAAAGAAAGAGATTCCTTGTTATTATTGCTCAGTATACTAAGTAAAGTTTAATGGATTCTTTATTTAACTATTTAACGTCCCACTTAGACGTAACACTACTGGTAATAACTCTCGCAATTTTGAGTCAATATCGGGTAACGAAAACAACATTTGAATTGGCAACCCATTCTCCAAAATTCCACACTATTTCATAGGTAAACATAGGACCCAGATATATTTAACGTGCATCATCTCTAAAACACGAGACGTTTTTCATATAATTGGGACTTGACCCCGAGATTCAACATAAGCAACACAAGAAACGAACTCGCGAACATTGGCACTCGGATAATGTGGCTTCAAACACTTTACTGAAAATGATGATGTATTTTTAAAGAAGGAGAAAAACACCATGCGGAACACCATTTTTCATAATTTTCAATTTTACCACATTTCAAATTCAAGAAAATGTGAAATATTTTATATTTTTCTTTCCAGTATCGTACAAAAATAATATTTGTTGTGTATTTTCACAGTGCTTCAAAAATAACTCGTAGTTTTTATAAGAAAAAAAAATTTCTTTCCCGTAGAATGCTTGAGAATGATTTAATAACTGTATAAGCGATACATTACATAGCAAAAAGTCAAGTAACTAAACCACTTACGGAAAGTCTTTCAGTATCCTTACCTTAAAAGCTCTTTGTTCAATGTTTCCTTTCACATTGTACAAAAAAGTCTCGCCTGAGCAGTGAGGACTAAGATTTGCATATCAGGATGAAAGTAATGTTAGTTTTTTACTTTTTTTTTCTTTTTACTTTTGCCGCATATCTTCTTTAGGGCTTCATTGTTTATGCACCAGTTTCTTTTGATAAACTCGGAGCATTTTCTGTGAATCTAAAAGAGTAAAAGGACAATTCATTCAGATTTTGAGACGTTTTTGAAGTACTTTAGCCCATACTAACAGTTTCTTCAGTTGAAAATATTCAAATATTGATGCATCTCATAAAATATTTAGATAAATCGATATTCCTACATTACGGTTACTTTAACAGGAGCAATTTTAGCATTTCTTTCTTTATTTTAACGTTACATTGTTTGTATTTTAGATCATTTGTGCTGGGTGAAAATATATAAATGACTAAAAATATTTCGGTATTAAGAATACTCTTTAAATCTGCTAAGGTAACTCAAATATCTTTGATAAGGAAAATTGAACTTATTTTGTACCTTGTTCAATTAATCCTGCTTTTTTTTAAAAAAAAAAAACATTACATGTGTAGTTAAACTTAATTAACCTCGGCGATTCTTTCATAATTTGAATTGCATAAAGTTACGATTTCTTCCCAACCAAAATGAAACGTGAATAGGAAAATAAGATGAAGACAAGAAGTGTAGTGAATTAAATAAGAGATATGATGTATAAGCGATATTGAATTGAAGATAATAAAAAGGAGACAGAGAATAACGTCAAGCTGAATGATTTCTAAATAAATTAAACCATCGTAATTTATTTTCTGGATCGAAGCGACTAGAAGTTAAAGGAATAAGATATGAATCGGCTTTAGCTTTTGAATCAGAATGAGGGTATTTGGTAAGCTAAGACTTTATTATCGGAATATAAATAAAGACTGACTGAGTTAAAGAGGTTTCGAGAGAGAACGTATGTAAATATTCTTTGGTTATTAATAAAGTGTTTTGCGTTCTGCTCTGAATTATCTTCAATTAGAATTCCAAAATTAATGAGAATTCAAGTAAGCTAGTGACGTTGGTGAATTCGTGATTTTCTCTTCACTAACCTTGGGGACTTTAATTGAGACTAATTGCTGCAAATAACTATTTCTTCCCAATCAAAATGAAACATGATTAAGCAAATTAGAGGCAGGAAGAAACAAAGTGCAGTGAAACAGATATGACTGTATATAAGCAAAGGGAAATTTTGAGGATTGAATCCGAGTGGGACTAGAGTTGAGCGTATGCCCTACAAGTGGTAGACGATATTAAGAGTTGTTATGGGCGATAGCAGTCGCAAAGGATTCGAGAAATGAAGTCAGCCTCAAATGGCGAGATTTTGGTTAGAGAGTATTAGCTCGGTATTAGTTGAATATGTGAATCAATCTAAGGGGTTAACAAGGAGAGCAAATATCTCTCAGACATTAAAATATAAAGCTGACAAATAAATAATTGTGTGATATTTGACTAGTGTGTCCTTTTGTAGTTTATTGACTTTTGGAGATAGTTATATTTGACTGAGTTATGGCACAAAAGTCGTGTAGAAGTGCATCGCCACAAGCTTTCAAAGTTGGTGGTAGAATTAAATAATAAAGAAAATCTGTCGTACAGATGTGATTCAGGTTATTTTTAATTAATGAAAGATCAGTATACTTATGTGCCTATTTATGTAAAGAAAGTCAATTTACATATATTCAGCAATTAATACCCAATAGCTGTATTTGCAATAGTAAGTCGTGTACTCACATATACCTATATCTTATATAAGATCTAATTAATTTATAATTTTAAAAATATTACAAAGTACTTATAAGCAGAACATTTTATGCTTAGAACACACATAACTACAATTTCAAAATTTTAAGTTTTAAATTTTCCTGAATTTGTATGCAAATTTTGTGAAATACCTAACATTTTCTAGTGTTAATTAGAAAACAAACCACATTCATTGCATAGAAAATAATCTCGTTATATAAACGAGAAAATACAAGCCCTGTGGATAAAGTAGATTTTGAGGAAAGTGTACCAGAATATCTTAAGAAACAACGTTTTGAGAAAACTGCGAATACGTATATTTTTCCTTATGGCGTGGCACGTTTTCTTACATTTTTAAAATTCAATTTCCGAGCATTTTATTTATCAAATTCTCATAAATAATGCATTCGCGGATTCAGCAAAATTCCCTTTATTCTGTTACAGCAAAATAAAAATAAAAAAATGCAAAATTGAAAGCCTTTTAAGATGTTCCTTAAAAGTAGTTCACGAAAGATATTTTACTTGTAGAATTTTATTTGTTGATAAATTCGCTCTTCATATTAAGCATTCGGGTTATCATTGATATTTAAACATATTTAAATCACTTATTATGAAACTCATATGCTTCTAGCCGTATAAAATGTTACATATTTGTTAAACATTTACTAAACCCAACAGAACATTTAGGTTCGAGGTTCATCTAATAACTCCTTTGAAACTTTTAACAGATGGCGCTCTAAACATCGAAAATCGTTTGTTTTTATTAAGCATTATGGCTCACTAAGCAGCTGTCTAACTCTCAGTTATTTCCATCACATAGTTTTATTTTTATTGTCGAATGAAGCTGGAAAGGGGGAAAGTGAGTTTCGGGAGCTAATTAAACACTTATATTTAAAAGGGTTATCCCAGAAAAAGATTAAGGTTGAATTGCATGAAGCCCGTGACAGGTCTCTTTCTGTGTTTGCCACTGTTTATAATTAGGTAAAGGAATTTAAACGCGTCCGCACATCCACAAAACAGAAACGTCGTTCAGGACATCCAGTGGAAGTGATTGCTCCAGGAATGATTGACAAAATCCACGATATGATTTTGACGAATCCAAAGTGCGCGAAAAAATCGAGACCATTGGCATATCGCAAGGTACAGTGTTTTCAATTTTCCATGAAACACTTAGTGTGAAAAAAATCTTGGCAATTTGGGTGATGCGCTTACACACAGTGGGAAATAAACGTCATAGATTGTTTATTCTGATGCCATTACGGTACTGTTTCGTCGCAATTCTGACGAATTTCTGTGCTGATTCATAACTGTGAACCAGAAACAGTTACTAATCCTTAAAGCTCCAATCAGTTATAAATGACCATTTAATATCGAAATATCGATTTTTTAAAATTAAACTCAATTATAATACATACTGAGCTCTATACTAACAAATAATATAATTCTAGTTTGAATAATTATACTTATTTTCAGTATTTGGAATTTTTGGTATAATATTGCATCTCGGAGTTATTTAAAAAAAAAGCTTCGAACTATAATTATATCTTCTTAAATTTAAAGACCGTTTTAATAAGTTAATTTATTAAAATATTTTTATATAACTTAAAACATTTAAAATTTTTTGATTTTGCTTGAATGAAGAAAAATTTGCTTCATTGTATCCATTTATGTTAGCCTTGATTTTTTTATGTATTGTATGTGAGAAAAAATACTGCACTTTTAACAAAAACAAATGCAGAGTATTACATTTTTATTAGTTATGTAGCAATCTAAAATGCAAAAAAAGGAAAGAAAAAAAAATCAAAGATTTTTTTTAGCCATACTTAGTTTTCTTAAATAAACAAAAAAAAATAGATAAAAGGGCTAAAATGTAGAAATTGTTCTAAAATTTTTCTTTGGGATAATTTGCTGCAGAATAGCAAAAATTTCCCATCTGTGCGAATGATTAAAGGTAAATGTGAAATATATTAGGCTGAAAGAGGAGTAAAAAGGGTAAATAACGAGGAAAAATAAAACTAAGAAATTGGCTGAATTTTGTCTGCAGAGATTGAAAAAAGCCGTGAAATTTCGACTCGAAGCTTAAGGCAAGTACAAAGCTTAATTGAAAATATTTTTCTTCTGCTTTTGAGAGATCAGAAAAGTATCTCAGAAGGAAAAAAAAAGATGCGGAACTAAGAAAGCAAAGGAAGAAGTAAAGCTATCGCAAAATAAAGAAAACATCCGTCGTTGCTTTGAATTTAAGAAGAAAAAAAATCAGATGAAAGTTATTCGAAAGAGAATTCCAGGAGTAAATAAGAGTTTCTCTCACATTTCGTCCTAAATGTGTAATGCATTTTTCCCTATCTTTTTTGCAAACGTAATGAAAGTTTCACTTTAGAACTGCTCGTACAAAGACGTGTTTGAATACATTTTTTTTCTGAATTCGAAAATAAGAAAACTGTAATATAGACTAATATTTGTTCTAACTAATAATTACTGAATCACTAGAAGGAATTACTTTATTTGCTCTAGAAAGTGAAAAATAAATCAAGTTACAACAATGGATTAGTTACTATGAAAAAAACTATGTTGAATTAATTCCTCTATATATCAAAGTTTGCACAATTTGGAAATAATTTAAAATTTTCATTAAGATAACTGGATGAAATTCATAAGCAGGTTTAAATGCATATTAAATTTCCCAACTGAAAGTCTTAAAAAAAAACCACAAACTGCTTTGAAGAAACTCAAATTAAAAGAATATAAAGGTAACAAAATTATAAATTTCGCGCGTTATGCACTTTCTCATAAAATTGTACTTTATTACTGTGTCCTTTTCCATATAGAATACATTCCATATAGAATATTAAATTTTTTGCATTAAAGATGAGTGAATCTTTCCATAAAATGGGGCTACAAATTGCAGCGATAGCTAAGTGGCCATGATTGTTGTCTCGCGTCTGGCATTGTTTTCGTCGATTCGTAGGTTAGAGCCGTGATGTCACTACAGACCCGCCCCTTCAGCCATGCATATTAAATCTAGTTGATGTCTCGTGTCCTCCCATTAGCCTGGAGTGAAAGTTTGAAGAGAGAAATGCCGGATCATGTGTCGTCCTTAGCACTTGAACGAGATTCAAAATTACTAGGTATTTCGCCACTTCGCTAATAGCTCTCGCATTGCTCTTCAATGAGACTTTCACAAGCAATTAATGCATCAACAGAAATTCAATACATGAAAATATTGAAATATATGTTTTTTTCTCAAAACATTTATCATGCATTGATGTCCGTTAGAGTCCCCAGTATAGCCGTGAATCCATGGCCGGCGTTGCTCCGTTGCCTCCTCTGTTCGAGTACTTGTACATTAAAGAATCGCCATGTAGATGGGTTCATGCTCGTAAAAACTGCCGAGGCTCCAAGTCCTCCCGTTGCCATAGAGAAGGACTTAGAGGAGTGGAGGTGTCATCTTAGATGCTGTCCTCATCACTTGATTGAGATTTAAAATTATGACGTCCATTGGCAACAATCTTCATATTGTTTTTGAATGCATCGTTAATGAGACAATCAGTAACATGTTCGAAAATTTTTTCTGGGACTTCGTTAATTCCTTCCACACTGTAAATTAAAGGGAAATACCAAAAATATCGAGATAAATACCGCTTTGAAACTTAGTTAAATTAAAATAACTTTCCAAGAAAACACTAATCTTCGTCTTACGCCTACTTAATGAATATTTACTAAAAAAGAAGATGTCACATTTCCCTTCTTTGATTATTTTTTTTCTTAATAATAACACAAAACATTCAAGCCTATGCTTATGGAGCTTCGGTTTTAACTCGGCGCAGGATAAAGAAAACAAAAACATTTCACAATTTTCCTAACCTGGCATCGCAGAAAATTGTGTCATTCTTCTATTCATTTTTACTACCCTTCAAAAATAAAAGATACTCCATATAAAAGAACTTTCTTACCTAAAAAGGGGCTCTTGAAAAGTGATTTAATAACAATGGAAGCGATACATTACGTAGAGAAAGTCAAGTAACTAAACTACTTAAGAAAATAGTCTGTTTCCCCTTCCTTGCACTTTTTTTGTTTACTTCTTTTCTTTGTACAAAAAGTTCTGCGTGAATTGTGAAAGCTTAGATTTGCATAAGGGATGCATACAATGTAGGTCTATGCTTTCTTATTTTTCAGTGCTTTCTCTATGTGAAGGTATATTGCTTCTTTAGAGTTTCGTTGTATATGCAATATTTTCTTTTGATAAGCGCAAAGAAGTTTCTGTGAAACAAAAAACGATGGAATAGCAATTCGTTGTACTTTTTTCTGCTATGCTAGAAATGTTTTAGAATTTTTTTTTTCAGATATTCCTTTTCAAAACAGATTGAAATGTCTGAATATCAATTTCTATCATACATTTCTTAGAAGGCATAACATTACTATATCTCTGTAAAATATATTTAAATAGTTATGGTAATCTTAAGATTATAAAATGATCATATTTTTATGCGAAATATTTCACACATTGAAAATGCATTCTTTTCCATGCCCTTTAAAGGAATTAAAATTCTAATAATTGAATAGTTTCTCGATTACAAAAAATAGAATAGCACAGTCTAATTAAAAAAATTAAAGAATTTATTTTACTCTATTTTCAGTTATGAAGAAAAAATTGAGTCTAGTTCATAATGTAGACATTATTTGGCCTACGCATTTCTTTCTTTCTTTATACAGCTCACTCTCTTTCTATATAAAGGGCTAACGATGCCCTTTTTTGTAAGGACTGAATGCATTTATTCCATGATATGTATAAAAAACTTGATTCTGAGCAGTCAGCTTAATTTATCATTTAACTGTGTTGCATAATCCTTTCGCTACAGGAGGGAGAAAAAAGAAGTCTGTCTCTGAGCCCACGGCTCTTACCGTGGAGTGTCACGATGTGCCTAGACGATTTTAGATACTAAGCCTAATTCATGAAAAAAATTCCTCTAAAATCGGCTATTTATTAAAATATTTGGTATTTACATATATTTTTTTAAATGTATTAAACTTAATATATACAAAAGAAAAAAAAATAATCGAAAATTAAATGTTTTACACATAAAATTACATAAGAAATCATACTTCTAAGAAAATACAAAATATATTTACGTAAGTTACATGAATTTCATGGTGTAATGATGTACCTTTATATGGAATATACAGATATAGAAGATAAATCTTATTTTGCTGTACGGTATGTTTATAAAAAAAAATCAATGATTGTCCAACGTCACATGTCTTACATACATATTTTGACGCTTTAAGCAAGATTTTGAGCAAAGGGCACATCTTCTTCGAACCTTTTTTTTTACTTTAATGTGTATGTACAGATTTGGATTATTTTCGCTAACATTACTGTCAGATTTATTCATTAGTTCACAAATCTCAGTATCAGATGAATCCTTTCTTTTCGTCATGACTGTCGCTACAAATAACAACCGACCGAATGAAACGAACAGCTGAGAGCATCTGCTACCAAAAGCCCTAACCCCCATAAAGGGCTATAAATTCTTCTTTGAACTTCTAAGAAGCAAGCAAGAAACAAAAAAGCAAACGGAAAGCTAGTGCACTCTTTAAATCATGTCATTACATTTAAAGAGCCCCATCGCAACACGTGCGTTTTACAATTACCCTCTCCTGGTAGCCAGAAGTAAAGTCCAAGCCCATATCACCAAGGTCAACACTCCAAATAACTTATCTATGTAAATTTCGTGATATTGTAACGTCATATATTAACATTAAAAAATAAAATAAAATGTTCTAATTATGCGTATCTCTGTTGATATGTTGGGCCGTAGAAGACTCTCACGGAGTGTATCGCCTGTGATACCCTGGGCACAGGAAAGCAAACACAAGCGTATCGCCTGATATACACTGGGAGCGAACGGGTTAGCATTAATATAACTTATTTAACATAAACGTAATATTACGTAGAATTTTAAGAATGAATCCGCAAAGCTATTTATTGTATCTTTATAATACGTTATTATTTTTAATATTTTATTTTCCTCCTCCATGTTTCTATAAGTTAATTGCGTATAAACTAATCTCGTGAATGATTACTGATCCTTGAAGTAATCCAATTATTACGCTTATAATAATCGAATTATTATTATTTCCAAATAAACATAATCCTTATTCTAAATATTTTAAAATAATCTTTCAGAAGTGCATTTCTGGTGAACGTAGGTACAAATGGTAGACACAAATAAATCCATATTAAAATTAATATTTGGTATTAGATATGTTATCGATTTAATGCTTTGAAAATTCACACATTGACAAAAGAGATCTTCCATTTTAAGAAATAAAAGGAAAATCTCTTTTAAATGTTATAAAGTGTTGAAGCTTGAAGGTAAAAAAAAGTGGTGAAAAGTAGCAATCCACCTCGAACAGTTTTTAGTTCTCCTTCATTGCACAAGCAAAGTAAGATGTATCGACGATTGTGCCATGAGAAATGATGTCATTTAAATATAACATTGTAACTGTTCCGTTTTATTGATGAATATGCCATAATAGAATGAAAAATGCTCTTTCTCAATGGGAGAGATTTGCGAGAAATGAAAAGTTACAAACTAAATGTAAGTAATGAAAATTAGTAGTTTGAGTTCCACATTTACTTACATTATTCTGAATAATCACGTTGCATTGCAGTAAAATATTCTTAGATTAGTGTTTTTACACACGCAATGATAATAATATTTTTTAGAACAAAAGCATCAATAAATTTTACAATCTTATATTTTTAACTAGCTTTATATATAGGACTATGAAAATTACATGATAATTACTTTCACTGTTCTTCATCACAGTCATTTACAAAATATCATGAATGTATACCAAAATTTTAAGTAGAAATTAAAAATCGTTAACGATTAATTATACTTTTAGTCCCAAAAATGTATAAAACAAGATGACTAAATTTAATAATATTTATAGATTTTTATTAAAATAACAAAATTTAGTATTTTTTTTAATAAAAATAATTAAAGGATCTACTTTTAAATTATCATGCAATATGCGCTGATATTCCTATTAGAAATATACATTTTATAGGTAATAGATTTTTATGATTTTCATCAGAAAAATCTGTATGCTAAATATAAAAATATTTAATGAATTTAAGATACGTGTAATGTAAGTCGAATACTACAATATGAGACTGTAGAATACGTAAGAAAGATATAGAAACCCGCAAATTAAAGACATCTGTGTTACATTACTAGTAATTAGTACAGTAAAACGTCCATAAGTGAAATTATTTGGAATCCAGATGATATGGGTTATCGAATAAAAAGAGATCACCCCCAAAAAAAATGCGATAGAATGAAATAAAACAAAACAAACTTACTGAAAATAGTTTTTACATTCAACAAATTGAGTGTGAATGATATTTTAATAAGGTACCGAATGTTTTTATTAAAAAGGGAACGTAAGATTTTGCTGTCTAAAATTTGCGTATCGCTCGCGAGCCGCCCCAACACGCATCCTCTTCAGAAAAAGAAACCTTTTCGGTGTAGCCTCTTCTTGACGTTTGAAATCGACATTGAAATATTCTAAGCAGGAGGCCACTTAGCGTATATTATCATTGGTCGAATGTTATTAATGCAAACTTGAATATAGCGCCTCAATTTTAAAATAATAATAATAATAATTCACCTTTCAGATCTGTCCTGGTAATCCAGATATCCCAGTTACCAGATTCTGTCATACAGAAATTACTATACACATTTCTCAATATCAATAAGTGTTATGTAGCTTACAATATGAATTCATCTCAGATTAACTATTGATTGATTTAAAAAGGGGATATATCTAAGATAAAGAAAAGCTTTAGTATACATCAAGACGTACAATATTTGTCTTATAGACTATGGTTATAATCCATTCATACATGCATTTAGAAAAAAGTCCACGCTGATATTTACAAACAAAATGATGCAACAAACATATATGGAGCACATTTCTAATTACATTATATAAATAAAGAAGCTAATCATAGCAAGGTCAGTAGGATTGTTTACACTATTTAAATTAGTGAAGGGAGAGTTATTGCAATCTTTTCAAAACCCTATTTTGGCATTCAACTTGTCTATAATCAAAGATATTTTGTATCTGAATCATTTATGAAGTCTGAAAATTGATAAATCTCATTCACCATTAGTTTCATATGTTCCCTAAAGAAGTGTAGGGGGGTTATATAATCACAAAGAGGGTGGTGTCAAGTCACATACCCACAATGATAAATCCATCGTTACGATACGTCGTATTTGAAACTTTTTGCTGTAAAGTCTGATATTTTCCGGGGACAATTATTGTTCATCTCAAAACAACAATCAAACATTCAGGTTATCACCTTTACGATGACCTATATAATCAGTAGTACATATATTGTCATCGGTGTTACTTCGTTCAATGTTGATCAGCGAGTTTAAGTAAGCTTTAAGTTGAGAATTAAGTTTAGTTTAAGGTAAGAGCTAAGTTAGCGAATTTAGCTCTAGTTTCTAGAAAAGTTGAACCGTTATCTGGCTGTTGCAATATTGCGGTGAATGATGTTTCTAAAAGGTTGCATATGTAAACCAGATGGCGTTGTTTACTAAAGAGCGTCCAATGCAATGAAACATTTTCATTGGTATACATAGCCAACTGTTTGGTGACGTCATAGCTTTTAAGTAAGGTACGTTGTTGGCAACTAGCCGGTTTTACATGAGTGCTTCTGATAGTGAGAATGGATCACGACCACTAGCTTGACGACAAATATTGTTCTTCTTCCTCTGCACAAAAATTCCTATTTTTTATTGCAAGTATTAGCAAACATTTAGTATTTAAAATATAAATATTGCTTATCATTCATTTTTCTTTGACACAAATCGAATAAATAACGTTAAACCATGTGCGAAAGATTTTCTAACTTTGAACATAATTTCACCTTTTATCGTAAGTCATCTGTGTTGTGTGAGTAAATGTTTAATTTCAAAAAGTAAAAAAAAAATAAATAAATAAACTAATCAAGTTATATTTATAGTTATTTTCTATTGAAACACAATTCCATTCTAACTCTATCCAAATTTTATTTTATTTAGAACCTGTCGTAATTGTAATCTTTTATTTTGATGAAATGTCTTTCATTCCAAATTCTGTTTGTTTCATAGCCAAAAAAATTAGAGCTTTTACTAGATCATAAACATTTAGTTTGTTGTAAAAAAAAATCA
Source organism: Nephila pilipes (assembly GCA_019974015.1). Lineage (NCBI taxonomy): Eukaryota > Metazoa > Arthropoda > Arachnida > Araneae > Nephilidae > Nephila > Nephila pilipes. Next base: position 117,161 of record BMAW01021613.1, on the reverse strand, counting down.
CTTAATTTGTTCTTAAAAATGAGATTTATACAAGAAGTTAAAACATATATCTGGAATACTTTATGCTTTGTGTTTTATTTTAACATTAAAGTTTTTGCTTGAGAAACGTAATGCTATTTTTTAGAGTAAGGGTTTGATGCATTTTTAATTCAATTTATTATTGAGTTTGTCTAGCTCTCAAAACATTTTTATAACATTTTCTGAAATAATATTTTAAGTTATCAAAATAAAGCTAAAATGTTTGTTGTAAGTAATATTAAAAGCATTTTCCCTCAAGTAATACATACTAAAACTAAATTGCAATTTTAGTTCAGTTATCTCTTGAAAATCCAAATCTTTTACTATTATAGCATCACAACCCGCATCGATTGCTCCTTTTTTAAGTTCAAAATTTTAAAGCAATTACTAAATTATTTAACTGAAACTGTATAGAAAACTAATGCTTTTAAACTCACTATTCATTAACTTATAATTAATTTGCCTTACGTCCATGTAACATGCTGCGATGTTTATAGCAGGTTTCTAATGATCCTACTAAAAAGAACTCTGAGAATAATTAACAGTTTATTACAACAATAACACAAAGCAAATGTTCCGTTCTGTTGACTCGTGAAGGGTTGTCGTAAAATGAGTACAATGAAACTGTAGTTTTAGAAATTTAATTAAAATATTTATTCATTGGAAGCAATTTACTCTTAACTAGTTTAGTTCAATATGTCGAAGGCTATTATCTACTTTATAAGAACAATAGCATGTGCAAGATGAATAAAAAGATTCAACAATACTTAATCTGTTACTAAATCATGACCTTGCTGTTGAAAATATCATTCAAATCATTTTGTGAGAAACTAGATGAATCTGATATAAACTGAAATTTCGCTATTATTATTGATTTTATTTCCATAACAGTTAACAATTTATTCGTGCATTGCAAAAGTACGAGTAAGCAAATGTCATGTTCTATATTCATAATACATTCGCATAGTGGCTTTTAAATAACGGCATTTTATTTTGATGTCATTCATATTTACTTATAATCACCTACAATATACACTCCTCCTCTATCCCTACAACGCTCCATGTGAGTTTTCCATTGTTCGAAACAGTACAGGAAGTCTTCTTCAGTCAGCTCCTACAGGACACATTCCGCTTTCCCTTTCCAGCTTCAACGGTCTTAGTTCTCGTTCCTTTTATTATTGATTTCATCTTAGGAGACAGATAGAAGTTGCATGGTGCAATATCCAGCGAATGATGCGGATGATTTTACACTAGAAGCCATATTTGGCTAGATACCTCTTGGCGGACAATATGGAATGAGCCTGGGTATTATCTTGGTGAAAACATTTGCCATATGGCTTCTTTGTCAGTTCCTACGGTCTCAACAATCACCCAAATGTTTAACCGACGATCATATCGAACCAGAGTACTGATTTTTTCAATGTTGTCATTCGTTTTTAACGTGAGAGGGCGTCCCCGGCGTGAATTATCTTCAACATCTCGGCCTTCTTGAAAACACTTAAGCCACTCTAAAACACTTACATGCGATAAACATTCATTGTCATATTTATTCGTTTCATTAAGCTACTAGTTTTAGTAATGGTGTCCCAAGTTTAATGTGAAATTTCACATTATTTAGTTGCTCACTTTTCATTTTTCCCGCAAAACATAAAAAGTAACTCTATCGTGAACGATGGCTACGGGTTCGGATTTTCTTATAGAAACGAGAAATAATCCATTCAAAAGAGAAAGGTTTCACGTTAAACAGCTATTGATTCCTGGCATTTGGAGTATGCGTACTTCTTCTGAAAAAGAGTCGTATGGGAATTTAATAGCCACACTTCATATTATACTCATCACAATTTCTTCTATCATTATGCGTCATACTGTATTTTCCATTTGTAGTACTCTAATTGAGTCCATAATAGCCTTGTAGTTAGATTACATGATTCGATCCTATTTTAGAGGACTTGGTGATATGAGGAATTTTCTGGGGTTATATATCGCCATGTCGGTTCTCATTACATATGGTAATCACACAGAAATATCCTGGCAAATCTATTAAAAATTATAAGAAAAATGTTGCATTTTGGCATAATTTCAAAAATTGAGCCATCAAAATTCGAAAAAAAAAACACCAAAAATAATAAACAAATAGAAAAAAACCTGTAGAGAAAAGAAAAAGTAGATCTAGAAGGCGACACGCTGGCTCTGAAGATTTCCTGCGGCTTCAAGGTTTCCGCCGGGTATCGTTTTCTCTAATAAGTCTACGTAAAATTCGTCGTTATCTGCGTTACTTGTTACTATTTAAGATATTTGGGTTTCAACTTCCTCCTTGTTACAAATGGAGTCCTTTGTATGGCAAATAAATCACTTCTCTTGGAGGATTTTACTGTTTTTGTCTTAATCGTCTCTTCTGGTAGTATGAAAATATTCTTTTTTCGCTCATCTTTTTTCTCTTTTTCATAAAAGTGTTGATGCACACATCGTATAAGATGTTCTGTTTCTCCTTCTATCTGCCCATTTCTTCGTGGAATTCCTGTCGTGACATTCATTTGAGTACCATTTTCGTCTTCATTTAATTCTTGAAATTCATTGATAGTAAACTTTATCAATATCAGCGACTTTTCTCGAAAGTTCTAAAAATGTGTTTTGATGAAGTCCATGTATTTTGATTATCTCCATGACTTTTCCCTTATCGGTGTTCGCTTTTCAACTTCCTTATATTATTTACAAACTCATCTGTTTACTTCTGAACAAGATCTTTTATCATCCATTCCACTTTATTCAATAGAGAAGTTATTAATGCAATTAAGTTACCACAGTCTATTGCATTGTTGTGAGTACCAGTGTTTATGGTTTGAAATTACACGTATCTTGATTGGAAATGCATACTTAAAATTATTAACTCATTGCTCAAAACTAGAGTGAATCTTAATTTCTTTCCTAATAACACGCATTTCGTTTCCAATTATACATATTCTTAATTGGCTTATAATATTCATACCAATCATAAATTTGCTACACATTTTGCTTAAAGTATAAATTTTAATATAAACAACATAATAATCAAGCAATATTTCTGAGAGTAAATGCACTTGTGGTGCTATTTCCTAAACAATAATAACCATTAATTTTTACACAAATAAACTGCAGTTCAGGAGATACAATTTGTTTCTGCATACTACAGTTCATTACAATTACATCACATCTGTTATCAATTACAGTATTTAATATTATTATTTTTAATTTCAACTTAATTTTACTTCGAAAGTTTCTGATTTGATTACTTATAACTCTCTATACATCTGTTGAAGGAAAATATGTTTAAATGTGTCCAATTTACTCATATTTCTAAGATTTTAATCCGTTATGTTTATTAGAGTAATCTACACTGTCGTGTCCATACCTACTATAATTGCAAAACGAAATACTATTTCTTCTGAAGTTTGATATGGCAGACCTAAAATTAAATCTATTTTCAAAGGTTAAATAGTTTGATTCTTTGTTCCTAATGTTTACTTTACCATGTTTAATGTTAATATCCTTGTTAAGAACAGATAATTGATTTTGCTATCTTCTTTACTTTTTTGGTGTAATTTTAATGTCGCATAAAATTCTTTGATGTTTTTTACCCCATATAAATTGCTTCTTTTACGAACAAAGACTAAAACAACCTAGATTATGCATTCAATCAAAGGTCTATCTTCAATGCGATTCCAACTAGAAAATTCTTTGATAGCATTGAAATATTCTTGAACCGATTTTTTTACCTAATTATTATATAAATAGCATAGGAAGTATGTGAGCTGAATTTCACTTTCAACCTAATTCACCCAATAATAAGTATTTAAGTTTTGCCTACGATTTGACCTTGAATTCTCTAAAATCAATATTTTGGCCAGTATCTTTCCAAACATGTTATCGAAATCACAGAGACAAATTAATTCTTATTTCTCCAAAGAGTCCCTAATCCATTTGTCAAAAGAACGATTTTCAGTTCCTTCAAAATTTCGCTCAGATGTTTCTTCATCCGTAAGTTTTCTCCTCGACTTAGTGACATTTATAGATATTTTTATTTGCTAAATGCTTGTATTCAGTTGTATAGAATTAATTTTTTCTTCGTCCTCAGTTTCTGCATTTCAAATATTTGTTCTAACAGTGTTAAATAGGTATAGATAAAACTATTCTTTTTTGCATTTTCAGTTCTTAAATTTCTTAAAGAAACACATGTCGTTAAAAGCTTATCGATTTTTTTTATTCTAATAAATTTACATTTTTATCATAATCATAATCACATGGTGAGAACATGAGTCTTTCAAACCCGCCCAACCTTTTCCTATTAAGACAAAGCTTTTGAACTGATTAATTACTTTATGAATTATTATCATGGATGCTGCGGAAGTAGTCAAAATTCTATCAATTAAATTGTTAATTAAATTAAGTTGCTCAAACGCAAATCATAATTTTAAAAGCTTCTTTTAGTTTTTATTGTCCGTATTCTGCAGCTAGCTTTCCCTCTTGTCTATTTCGCATATTTGAATCCAAAGGTAGTAATAATTTCCGAAACATCAAATCCACAATACTTCTTACGTCTTAAAGAATAACAGTTCTTCACAGAGTCATCAGAAATAGTTCCTATCGGCGTTAAGAGATTTCTTCTAACTCAAATGTTTAGTTAAATCATGGCGTAAGTTCGCATATTGATTTGCATGTTCGAATCCTGGTTATTCTTTGACAGTGTGGAATAATAGACTGTTTGATGTTGCACAGGAGGGTGCCTCAAAGTACTTCTGTAGTGTGATAATAAGGATTGAGAATTTATATCTAAAATGTCGTCCTCATGATTTCATTAAAGTTCAAAATTCTGAAATCCGACAGCAATACTCATTCAAGTTGCTCTTTATGCAACTACAATAAATCTAAATAAAAAGCAATGAGATTTTTATAAATGATAGCTAATGTTTTCTTATAAAAATTAAATACAATTCAAACGCTAGTTTTCTTTTGTTGTCATAAATAAAGTAATTTTTTCCTGTTTGAAACACTATGAATGGATTTTATTTGCATTCATTTAAACTAAACTTTCATCCTCGTAAATTTTGTTAAATTCTAATCATAAGTGAATTGAAAGCTAATTTTATATTGTTATTTAATAGAATTCTGAAAAGTAAAAAATTACAATATTTAATATGACACATTTAGTTTCAAGATCTTAAATAATATTTTCTAACTAAATATATTAAGGGGACTTAGTACCTTACGAAATCAAAAGTAGAACATTTTGACAAACTTTTTTCAATTCTTCATAAAACAACAATTTTTGCTCATTTCAGTATGAAACTTTGCCAGTTTGTGTAATAAAGTACATAGTTTAAAATATTGGGTCAAGTTTTGCTATTAAATTAATATATTTTCTTATACAACATGAAATATGCGTACAAAAATTTGAAAAATAAATTAGCTTACCTTACGTTACCCACAAAATAACTTTTGAAAGATGTACAGTAGAACCATAATTCTTATACCAAATTAAAGCTAAATAATGACCTTATTCTGTAAACTTCAAATTTTAAATTTACCTTACATTAAAAAAAATTGAAAAATTAAAAAATGTTATCAAGTTTGTATTTAGTAACTTTTTTTTCATGTATCATGTTATAAAATAAAATCTAATCATCCTATTAACAAAATTGAGGTTCACAGGATAAAGATTTGCAAGTACAACAATCATGTAAAATTTTAAAGCTCTGCATGCAAAAGATGTTTTTTAATCCTGTGGGAAAGTATGAAAATAGCAAACTGAGAAAAAGAGGTTTGTTTACATTGCATTACACAGAACAAGCCACTTTAGACATTTACATTTTTTGTTGCACAGGACGTAATAATTGTCGGATTTTGAAGCGGTTTGTTTTAAAATGCTCCTAACATTTAGTACTATTTTTTTAAATCAAATTTGAAAAATCGAACTTTTGAATGTGCAAAGGTACTAAGTCCCCTTAAACTCAAATTTGAGACATATAAAATAGTGAAAAATTCAATTTTAAAATTAGTTTATTTGAAATGTAATTTTATATTTGTTTTGATTAAATTTGGTAATAAAATTCAAACAGTATTATTTTCACTAGTAATGAAGCACAATTTGTGACGTATGCCCTTATATTTTTAGAAGATAGTCTTTTGTAAAAATTTGAATTATATTTGAAACTATAATATCAAATTTTGTATAAATGCTCTTATTTTCAGCAAATAAAGCAACATCAATTGAACTAGATAGGTAATTATGTTTGTCAGAGGGTTACTTTTGAGCGATAAATATCTAGTAAATGTTATCATAGTATAATATTACATTTAAAGATTACAAACGAATCACATTAAAAAAAAAGTTCATTTCAGTAATTGAAAGATTTATTTTAAAGGAAATAATTTTCCCCCCATTTGTTTGTCTTTAAAAATTAGAACTCTTTTTTTTTTCTTTTAAACTCTAATCATGATCATGTTTTATCTAATTCTTTAGGTCTTAAATTTATTGTACATAGGAATTCTACGTTTCTTATTGTAGCATTTCTTTCAAATTTTATGTCATTATTAGAATTATAAATAAATTAAATAAATAAAAAAATGAATTGCTTTATTTTGTTAACCTAATATATTTGAGAAAATAGGCGTTCTATGGTATTCCCTGACTGATATTTGAATAAATGTCAGTTCATGAATAAAGTTCATAGAAATCGAATAAGTTTGATAATAAAAATAATTAGTATAGTGAAAGTGAAAATAAAAAGTTATAAGTAAATAAGATCTAATAAGTTCCATAAAGTAAAAGGAAAATAGCTATTTAAAATAAATTATATCTGGGATCATATTTCTTGTTGATTATAAGAAATGTAGATTTAAAAAAATAAAATATAGAACGGTACATTAATTAAAAATATTTTTTTTCTCGCATTATTCTCTTGCATACCATACAAAAAATATGTATAAGGCAGACAAAAAAATTATTCTGAAAAAAGTTTTGGCAGAATAAACTACAACAGAAAAAAATCCACACAACACTACACCATTAAAAACTATTAAAGATAAACGAGAAATATAGTAGTTTGAGAACACACTGAACCGAAAGAAGGAATGAGAAAAATGGCCGACTTCTGACTACAGAGCGTAGAGAAGCAACTGCTTCTCACCATAGAGCGTAGGACCAGTACAAAGCTTAATTGAAACGATTTTTTCTCCTTTCGGTAGAAAGAATAAAAAAAAAGTATTGCTAAGTCAAAAAGATCAAGAACTAAGGATCAAGAAAAAAGAACAAAAAATATCCCAAAAGTAAAGAAAATATTCACTGGTTGCTTTGAAGTTGGAAAAAAAATCCAAAGAAAGGTATTAGAAAGGGAATATGAGCTATAATACAAAGACTTTCTCGTACTTCGTTTTGAAATTAGAATCGCTTTTTTTATTTTATTTTATCTTTCTATTTGCACACGTGATGAAAGTTAGAAAAATACGAAATCATTTCGGGGAGGGGGAAGGAATGTTTTTTTTCTGAATTCGGCTCTTAATTTCTTATACGCATAAGATCAAATATTTGTACATCTCATGGGAACGTATTATGTCACGTAAGCATTTAAAATTCACAACAGTAAATTATAACGTTTGTACACATGCATATACATTTAATAAAAAAAAGAATAACGTTCGTAAGAATTTAAACATTTTGTTTCGTAAAAACATTCTTAAAAATTTCACATTTAAAAATTTGTAAGAATTTAAATATGATACGATGTTCATTCAGTAGGCTCAGTTGAATTATTCGACGTGATTGACTATAACTTGAAGTAAATGTATAAACAAGTAGATGATTTTGATATTTAAAAAGAGAAAAAAAAAAATTCGATGATTATAATTTAGCATGCAATATTTCTTCTGAGAGTAATTATTCATTTACATTTGACAATGAATATTTATAACAATTTTCGAATAATATAATACATACAAATAATATATAAAATATCAAAAGAATAATATAATGTGCGAATGAATTAATTCATGAAAAATCACGTATATATCCTATTAACAGATTTCGGATTGAGGCACATTATGTCTTATCACTGTTCCCCATGTATATTAACAATAAGAAAATATGAATTATGTAATGTTATTTAATTTAAGAAATGTATCTTGAGAAATACATTTATGAATATAAAAGTCTGCATGTGTTTCTTCTCTTAAAGCATTTCTCTATAACTACAAATTTACCTCAGGTGATTATCTTAGGAATATCTGTTAATAATATAATTATTTTTTTCAAAATTAAATTATTCTTTCTTATATTAAGATATGAATAATTGTGTTTCTATACAAAAATAACTTTTATATTCATTACTTTTTGAAACAGTACAAAAAACAAACACAATACTTTAAAGCAGACTAAATACATATTCGGATTTATACATTATGTAGAGAGCAAACTTTATTTATGTTTCTCATAAAAATATTTAAATAACAATAATCAAGAAGATACACCTTTTTTACTGAAGAATTTGTGTAAAAAAAAAGAAGAATTAAAAAGTATCCCTTCAGAGATAGTGAAGTTGTAGCTAATCAGTAGCATATCCTTTTCCTAAAAAATTTTTATGATTTAATAGTAGCCAATTTCTGTTCATATTCCTTATAAGACGAAAGCTAATTATAATATTTGTAGAGATGAATTCTAAACATGTTAAAAAAAATTCTCTGTAGTAAATAACCATCGACACTGAATTAATTATCGAATATATTTATTTAAAAGTTTACAAGTGCTTTATACATATCTTTACACCGTTAATCGTAACCCGCCAATTTATTTTAGGTTGCTTCCCTCATGTGTGAAAGGAGTCGTAAGCATATTTCCGCACATTTTTTTTTTCCAAATAAATTTTTGGTAATATTTTCATCGTTTTTCTGTCATTTTGATTTCATTTTCCGTCATTTTCATCATTTTTCCGCATTTTCAGGAAGGTGTGATAAATTTTCCCGAATATTTTCGGTTCGAATGATGATGATGCATTTTAATGATTTGTTTATAATACCAATCGCGATCTTTGGTAAACAATTATGGATCACATCAACTTTTGCTTCCTTCCAATCAAATAAATCATTTGATACTGTCACGGACATAATTAGGTCAGTATTCTATCTTTCAGAGATTCTGAAAAAATTAATCAATTCGAATGGAACATTGCAAAATATGACCTTTAAAGCTCGAAAACTTATATGATGCTCCTAAAAAATTGGACACACTTTGATTCTGAAATAGCATCAGAGACTGCGTAAAGAAATTGCGCATAATTGTACTAAAGTAAGTTAGTTGAACTAAAGGAGAAATCGTCTTCATTCCATGAATTGAAATTAGCGCTTAAGAAACGCCATTCAGTTTCAAATGATAATGGTTTCCTATTCGTTCTGCTTTTGCCGTGATAGTGAGCAAAACACAAGGTCAGTTGTTAAAGTTAGTTATCAACTTATTTTAGCCCTTTTCACACGAACACTATTATAACGGCTGTTTTGTGTTGGCAGACCAAAAAAATCTATACATCTACTGAAGTGTTGGAAAGAAAAAATGAAATAAATGTTGTCAGTACGCAATTAACTGATTTTTTACTGAAATTAATTTCTTGAACCTGATGCTGAATTATTTGAAAACAACTCAATTTTTTAATTTTCTAATTTATAAATTTTGCGGTCTCAATTTAACTTATTTATATCACTTTCTGTTCCGGTTGATCTTGCAATATCCCGGGTTGTTCAGCTACTATTATTTTGAAATGAAGCCCACAAATTATTTCAAATTTTGTTATTTGTAAAGTTATTGGGTGTTTTAAAAAGTACAGGGGGTCATTCAGTAAGTCCTTAGAAGTTCCAAGAGATGGTGCTTGTAGCATTGAAAATCATTTGTTTTTAATAAGCATCATAACTCACTAGACAGTTGTTTAAGTTTCAGTTGCTCGTATTCCTGTTCATGATTCTTTTCGCACCTCAAAAACTCTTCATCAAGACTTATCCGGTCGATGAGATCCTCCTCGTCTTCTTTGGAGAAGACACACAGGAAGCATCCCATTGTTCAGAATGCTGATAGATTTTCGGTGGGCAATAAGGAATCTATGTTTCACTGATAGAGAGACCTCGACTCAGAATGACGTCAACAACTCGAGGCGGCAGCAATTCAGTTTTGATTTGGCAGCAAATGATAACGTTATGAAAACTACCTAAAATTTTTTCGGCTCCCTTTAATAGATGGAAGCACCCAATTGATTGAATTTGTCTTAATGAAGTCATTTGTTTTCAATTATAAGTACTTTCTTTCCTCCTTCGTATTTCAAAAGCATAATGCTACAAATAAACGAAGAAACCCTTGATTATTCCTTTTACTGGCGTTTTAAATTTTTTATATATTACAATGGTGTACTTTTATGTGTTACAAAAGAAAATAATGATCGATTTTACTGTTGATGTACATTGTTGGGAAGTAATCAAGTAATAATTTTGTAACATCAAGTTTACAAGAAAAATCAATAATCAACTCATATTCCTCAAATTACTAAGATAGAATCTTGAACTTAAATTCAATAACCATTTGATCCTCTGATTTAGGTAAATTTAAGCTCAGATCAGCTTACGCACATTTTGAGAGACTATGCATTTACCACAACTGCGCTATAATTACGTCATGGTTAATTGTCGTCATTTGCATACTGGATATGGACGTATGTCATTAAGTTCCCGAAATAATGGCTAGTCCAGACATCAAATATTACTTTAAATCAGACAGGAAATGTCAATGTAAATATGCCTTAATTTGCAGGATTTGAATTCCTGATGTTGTCTTGATAAATTCTAAATGTAGCAGTGTGTTGCCAAATCAAAGAACTGCAAATGGGAAATCTGTCTAAATAATTAATGGTAAAATCTTCAGTATAGCATGAAAGGTGGACTGAAATAATTTATAATGCAAATATTTCTGTATAATCAATTGAAGAACCGCAAATTACTTTGTATTCATATTTTTACTCTTGTTTATCAATTATTAAAATTATTTTCTTATCCTGAAATCCATAATATGTTTAATATATGTCTTGTTAATAAATTTATTGCATTTCTCAAAACTACTCCCGAACATGATTAAAGTATAATTAAAGCTTTTGAAAGTTCCTAGTTATCATAGTTGTATTTTTATCATGATTTTTTAAATAAAATACATCTTCATATCTTTAGCTCTTAACAGACCTTCAGGCTAAAATTAGTAATATGAAAAATTATTAACGTATCTGTCACGTATTTCCCTTAAATAAACTTCTTAATATTTCTCTTAAAATAACTTCTTAGGGTTTTTAACTATGACGTTATCTGATTTGAGAATCTCTTCTGATAAATGAAAAGTGCCTTATGTGTATTGAGCTGTAAATATTGAAATGTAGTGAATAAAATTGATGTGATATGTACAAACTATGAAGAGTTTAATACCAACAGGATTGTAATAGAGAATAAAAGATTGGAAGGTCTTAACTTCCAAACTATACGAGTGATTATGCTGATAAAAAGGAAATGTTTTGAGGAATCGAAAATAGCATGGAGTAATCACCCGTGAATGGACATTTGGACAATATCCGGATCTAATTCAGTCGAACGAACTTACTGCTGAATTACATTCCAATATTAAGTGAGAGATAAGTAGATATCTATTACATAAATCTATCGATTTGGATGCGTTTTAAGGACATGACCCACATATATTATAATATAGACATGGAATTTTGGATTTTCCATAACCCATATAAAACTAATTTGATTTTCTTAGTCGTGCGGCGTTTTAATTATTAATTGGACATTATTCACCAGTGATGCTGCAATAATTTGTTAGATATGCAACTGGGGTGTTAGAAAATTAATTATTTTTTGCTAAATGCTTTCAATTTTTCTTTTCATTACATATAAATATTTATCAGATATATTAAAATACGATTTTCTGAATCTGGTACAGTTAGTTTATTTTATCATCTGGATATACACAGAACATTGCAATTATTACTCAAAGGTTTAATGAATAAAAAGTTAAACTGCAAATAAGCATTGAAAATTACGTTTCACCAAAGAAATCTAAAATGTAAATTAAGCACTCACTTCAACGTTATAAGTAATATGAATTGCGAATAATAAAACACCACAGGCATTTATTTATTAAGTTTATTTTTAACTTTAACCTTTCCAACAGGGAGGTCTGAAATCCTTTATCATATCTGTGATTATTAAGATTTTGAAGCTTTATAATCAATATTCATATGCTTAATATTACAAATCTCACATGAAAGTCTAGAAAGTAGTATTCCATGGAGAATTTTATTAACGAACTAGAAGATTTCAGACACTTAAATTAAAATTTGCTCTTCATTTAGAGCATTCACTTTACTTTTTTCTTCCACCGTCTCAAAACTTTTCAGAATAATAAACGGTTCGACGATCTCTTCAATAATACTTTTGTGAACTAATTTCTGTATTATGAGTTTATCAATGCAAAGATTTTAGAAACTACCATTTTCATTTTTATTGGTGAATGTAATAAATCTGTTTGCTTGGAATTAAAATAGAGATATAATTGTTCAAACTGCTTCAAGATTATTATTTTGTAATTAGATTGAAGAAAAGTATTTTTCTATCATAAACTTTCAAAGTTAAAACTACTAACATATTTGTTTTTAAGTATGAATAGAAGCATTAAAGTGAATCTTTGTTCATTTATTTCTAAACCTCCTTATGAATATACTTGAAACTTGTGTGCTTATTATTTAATAATCTGATATTGGTAGATGTCTAAGGTCAAATCTCTGATCTTAAGTTTCATTTAAAATCATAGCTAACGATTCTGTCAGATATTCGAGGCATTTTTACGAATTTTTTTTATCGAAGCTGATGAGTCACAAGATTTAATTATGGTGCACCCTTGGAGTTTATAACAATCCAAATAAAATGTTCCTCCTATACTCAGATACGATTATAAACTGTTTGAATATTATGTGATTTAATTATTTTTTATTAAATTTTGTGTTATGTCAAAATATTAAATTAATCAATTTACACAAATTAAAAACTGGAAAATTACAAGTCCTACACCTTTTTATAAAATGTTTCATAACAAAATGTATAACTGGGGAAAATATCATAAATCTCTTAAACTTTTTTATCTAAAAGATTCAAAATGCAATAATTTGCGTAAAAGTAGAAATAGACTTATGAATATAAACCGAATATCGAATGTTTACTGAATTTAGAATAGTTACTATTTTAGAAACAAAAATATGTGTCAAGAATTTCAGCTATCACACGCATCACAACAATTATAAAAGGATGATTTTTACGATAATTGTATCTGGTATTTGTTGCGTAATAAACGACAAGTGAAGTTCAAACTTATTTTAACGAATGTCAGGAAGAATCAGTTATTTATAGTTTTTGTATAAAATAATAAATTAACAAGATAGATAATATCGAATAAAAAAATTCTCATATTAAAAGTACAATATAAATTTAAATTCATTATAAATTTAGATACAAATCAAAGTAATATCACAAACATCGCTAAACAAAAAATACGACTAATATTTGTGAACCAATGCGATGGTAAATGTTAATAGCGCAGCAGGCCAATGTAGATTCTTCACCAAACAAGGTGTCATTATGATCCAGTCGTTAGGTAAGAAAAGAGATAAAAGGCAAAAATTGATTAACTAGATGGAGAGTCAAAAAAAAAGAGAAGGATCGCCCGGATATCACTGGGGAGACTCAAACGTGTTTACCACCGACAGCATATCCTATGAGAAAGTCAATGATCACTAGGGTACTTCGGATTCATGATTCTCATACCTATGTAAAGAAGGTAAGCCTAGGAGGGCATACGATGAATGAAGTCTTTTATATTACAGAACACTGAGGAGTTCTTCAGTTAATTATCTTTTATGTATTTTATAAGTCCTTCTAAGAGGATTACGGATTACCATAACAAAATTTTGTAGTTTTTAGTTGATCATATACGTTGTCAAACCTTTAGAAAAACACTTTTAATACCAAAATGATTTACCATAATTACCAAATAACCAAACACGTCACGCCTAACTTAATATTTCACATCGTATTTCCTCTATTGTAAGAAAATATAAATTTTGATGTGAAGAATACGAAAATATTGATCAGCAGAACATAGTTTAATGTAAAATATCGCAGTCCCATGGATGAGAAACACAAATGTTGATACCAACATTAAAAATAAAAAAAAATATTTGGTCTGATTTTGAATAAATAAAAGCCATGTGACGTTGGGTTAAACGTGTTTCTCTCTTTACTAACCTTGATGAATTTTTAGTTGACTTTAGCATCAAATCGCAATTTCTTCGTAATTAAAATGAAACGTGATTAGATAAATATGATGAAAAAAATAAGTGCTGTGAATTGAAATATATATATATAAAATACAATTAAAATAAAAAAGTGGGATAGAGGATTACGACTGGATGATAAAAATTTGCAAATTGGATTGAAAAATCCTAATTAATCCTTTGGTTTAAAGCGATTCTTAGTTCAAGTACAGTAAAAGTATCGGCTTTTGACAAGATGTGTTTGAATCAAAACGAGTGATTTGATAAGCTAAGAATTTATTATTGGTGTACAAAAAATAGGATTGTCGAGTTAAGTGAGATTCCAAACAAAGTGACTTCATCTATTATTTAGTGGTTTATAAAGTATTTAGTCTTGCTCTAATATGTATTTTGTTGGAGTCTAGTAATAATTATTATGAGACTATAATAATGTTGGAGACTAGCAATAATTATTATAAGACTAGTGAATATTTAATTAGACTGAAACAGCAGTTTAATTAAATAATAAAGCAAAAACATCACAACTATAAAATAAAGTCAAGATGAATAATTTATCACTTCACTTTTTTAGGTAAGTAATGCTAAAAAAACAATTAAAAAGATGTAGACTCATAGTTTTCCAACATTGAAAAGGCATAAATGTATTTATTGATCTCAAATTTATGATAAATATTTGTAACAAAACTTTTATTTTCAAGAAATAACCAAACTTTTCATTGAAATTCTCGGATTGAAATAATTTTAAACAAATCATCGTATTCAAATCTTTGATTGCAGAGAACGAGATTTCATTTTAAAAATAAATAAAGGCTATAAAATGATATTGAATACCTTAAGTATCACTACCATATTTCTACTACATTACTCGTAAACATTATTTTTCAATTAAGAGAACAACAAAAACTATTTTACTTACAATTTTAATACTATATAAATTCCCAAAATTACAGTTTTAACTAATTTTAAAATTGAGATTTTGTTTCATTTTATTTTATAAATATATATTTGTATTCTGCATGGATCTTCTATTAAATTATGTGTAATTCGAATCCATGGTTTTCAGTTTTTACAAACCCGAAATGAAAACACAGAAGGCTGGCAGCTGGTTAGAAAATAAATACATATTGTTATATTAATAAACTCATTTCCTTTTAAAAGTCCTAAAACTTCATTTTGTCCAGAGAAAAGAAACTTAACTAAATATGATACAAATCCTAAACATAAATATTTTAATAGCCATTCAAGACGAAAAACCCTTATGTTTAAAAAAAAATTAATTGAGATCATTAAATGGCATGCATTAATGGTGTACTTTTAAAGAAAATGTTGTATCAAATTCTAACACAAGAAAATACTGAAAATAATTTTAGCAAAAAACATGACTAATTGAAATGTTCCCAGTCCATGTTAATTACGCCCAACTTGTTAAAAGAGTTGATTCTAAGATTCTTATATAATAAAAATACTTTAAAAACATTATTAAATTAAAAACAATTTTCTTAAGAAACATGAACCTTCTAATTAAAGCTACTTAACAAATATTTAAAGAAAAATGCTGATGTTATGTTTTTTTCAGTCTTTTCCTTTCCAGGAAAAATATACGACGTAAATTTCATACTAATTTTTCATAAATTTCACATTTAACCTCATTCAAAATTGCAAAAAAATTAATATTTTTTTTTCTTATTAATACTGCTCACAACATAACATTTTATTCATTTTCTTGTATGGAAAAAAGTAAGAAAAAATTCTTACCCATAAAGAATCTCTTACCTAAAGAGTACCTTTGAAAAGAGATTTTGTAACAATGTAAGAAAAAGAGAGAGTGATGCTTTATATATAGTGTAAGTCAAGTAACAAAGCTACTTAAAGAAAATCCCTCATTTCTACTAACCCTAGCATTATTTTTTGTACATAAAGTACTGACTCGGTAGAGAAAGCATAACGTTTGCATATCAGGATGTAAATGATTTATTTCTTCTCATTTTTTAACTTCCTTTCTTTCCTCTTTTGTAAAATCAAAGCTTTTTTGAGCTCCATTGTTCATGCAGCAATTTCTTTTGATAAAAGCAAAGAAGCATTTACGACAAAATAATGGTGATAAGAAAATTATTCGTTGTGAACTTTTGGAGCGTCTAAGAAATGGTTTATCTCCTTTCTGGCCAAAATTCTTTATGATACAATATTTTAATCTTGAGATAATAATATATATTTTCATGAAATTATTTAAGAAAATTAAGTATTTCTGAACACCAGAATATTTTTCTATGTCTGATTTTTTTTGTCATGTTATTGCATTAATGTTACATTTTCTTATTACAAATACTTATACAACAAATACAAATACTTATTTTCTTTTAAATTTTATTACATACCTTTCAAAATAATATATAATTCTACTAGGTAATTTTAATCACACTTTAATAATCGATTAATTATTTTCATTTTACGAAATTTAAAACGGATTTTTTTCTAAAAGAATGTCGTCTTTTAATGAGGAAATAGTTGTTTCCTAGACACCCACATCCACACATATATGTATATATATATAGAAATAAAACATTAAATTGGAATGTTTTTACATATTAGTATATCATTATTACTTGCAATCTAACAATTTTGAAATCTAGCAATATTTCATAATATGTAACATTTTAAATGAGTTGTTTCAACAAATTATAAAAGTTAGTTTGATAATTATGTAGTTTTGATGAAAGATGTTTATAGTTACAGATAATGATGATATTAAAAATTGTAACTACTCTTAATTATATATTATTTTTCTAAGTGTTAAATTAATAAATTATTTATTCAAAAAATTAATCAACATTTGCCTATATTTATGACGAAATGTTGATCTCTTATATAGAGTTTAATTGAATTTCTTAAGATCGGTAAATATATATAACAAATTTTAGGGTTATATATTTGTTTACTTTCCTCATCTAATTATTATTCGGAGGAATTTGTTGCAAGTTCTCGCACATTTCCCCCTTGAATTAATACCTATATGATTTTTCTATTTGAGAACCAGAACTTGTGAATAAACCGTGACATATAAATTAGCTTCACTGTATTTATTTACAGAATTATAGTGAATAGAAAAGTATCAAATATATCAGTTGGAAAAATTAGCCATATTTTGAAAATCTAGAAGCTAAGGGAGCATATTGGTACCAGAAGGTTTGACAATCGTTGGATAGGTAATATTGGACTTGAGAGCAGTGTATAAATTTGTTTTTGATTTGGATCCACTTTTGTAGTTATTGAGAAAAGTAGAATTTTCAATTAATATTTGCTTAGGTCCTCGTGATAGTTAACTCTGGAGATATGTAACACAAATATTTATTTTTTATTATAATTAGTCAGGAGTGAAGATAGTGTAAATATTTGCCCATTTTATTGATTGGTTACTTAATAATACTGAGGGGAATGCAACTGAGTAATGCAACTGAGGCATTACAAAATTTTGTAATAATGAAATTTAAATATTTTTCATTCTTATTCATGTAGTAGATATGTTTGTACGTGAGGATTAAGAGGCTCTATATTCGAATTATTATGATGCATTACCAGAGAATTATTTATTTGATCTCCGTCAATAAAAAAAAAGAGTTAAGTTAAAATAAAACATAACACCTCTTCAGTATTTTTTTAAAACGAGCATAATGTACTCTTGACCAAATACATACATTTCTATAATGTTCGTGACATAATATAAATGGCACATTCATGATCGATTATTCATTCAAAACTTTTCTGTTTTAAATATTATTATCAATCTACATATTTTATTGAATTTGAAAAGATATAATAACATGTACAAATCAAATACAATTATAATTAATAATGATATATATTAACCATTCTGTATGTTAAAATTAAAGTTACTGTTTTCTTCTGATGATTGCCTTTTGAAAGACAAGTGAAATAATACACAATGCTAAAATTTATATGGAATATATACTTGTCATAATAAATTCCTTGAAAACTTAATATGTATATATATATTATTAAAATCTAATTGTAATAAATTTGGGATGATGTTTGTACAATTTAATGTTAAAATTACAATACATATGAAAAGTCATTTCTAATATAACTTAAGCATTCTATTAATATATTTTGCTCATTATTTTACAAATTTTTTTTCAGTGAGATAAAACATTTTTATATTTAGAATCATCTAGCTTTTTTAATTTTAGTTATGAAATTCCTTCTGCTTTTCATTCAAAATTGCCGCAGTATTTCTATATCTGAGATAAATTATGTTTAATATCTATATTATTTTTAATACATTTCATTAAAGTTCTATTTGAATTATGTTTTATAAATAAAATAATACTTAACTTATATTCTTATATTTTAGTTATTATGATAAATATAATATGTTTTGCCTTAATTTATAGTAATTTATTAATGTTTCCCTTAATACTAATTGCGAAAATTATTTGAGGCAGAATAAAAACAACTTCTCTCTTAGAAATTTCCTTAAGAATTCTGATTTGTTGAATTTCTATAAATATTTTCTTTTTATAATTGAGATTACTTTTATCAATAAATTAGCTGCAACTCACCTCCATATTAAAAATTGTTATTTTCTCTTAAATTTAATAAATAAAATTGATAAATTACTTTTTATAAAATAAAATTTGCTTACATTAGTATTTAAATTAATTACATTAGCTTATGAGCGAAAAATTATTTTTGCGGAAAATTCGTTGCAAAACATTTGTCATAGACATCGTTACAAAATATTGATTAAAAATTATATAAATTTTGCATTTTTATTTATACTTACACGTAGATTTAAGAATTATATATGAACGAAATAAACATATAGCAATTTTCCATTCCATTTTCTATAATTTAAATGATTAATTAATTATTTTATGTTTAAAAATATCACTATATATTTTTTATAATTTTATTTTCCAAGCAATGCTGAACACAAAAACATAAGGGATGCATAAATTGAGCATTTTTATTTTGTTTTTTTTTTTAATTCTGGCATAATCTGTAAACTAAAGAGTAGCTATATTATAGGATTTTCTTTTATAGAAATTACTTTTAAGTAAACATTGTAATTCCTCTTAAGGACTATAAAATAAGAAGTATTTTTTTCACATGTTATATAAAGTAACAAGAAATACTTGCGTTTCTTTTTTTGAGTAATGGTAATGTATGAGGATGGAACAAAAATAACCCGTGTTAGTGAAGGGAAACGTGAATGTAGTAATTCCCTGTAGTAAGGTACATTAAATGTTTTTCTTTTTTCTAAGAAATCCATGAGTGTGGCTCTTTTCCTATCCAAAGAAACTGTCACCATAACTTAAAAGCCAGTGAGATTATATTCCTTTCAGCAGATTCACCGGATTCAACCCTCTGTTTTGATTATAGCTTGGTTTCCTTGTGTAAAAAGATGAATACAAGTCTCATAGAGTATGAGAAATTGATATCGTAGCAATTAAAATTTTATTGGGAAATAAATAGCAACGTAATGAAAGCCAAATTAGTGCCATAGCTGTTCAGACTTCTTGAATCGCATTTTCATTTAGCCAACTTGCGTTTAGCATTGCCATCAATCTTCATAAATAGGTACTTTTTGAACTATTCTAGTAATTTTTTTAAGAAATTTCCGCACCAAAAATATACAAATGTTCCTTAAGTAACACATTTCCTGTTTTTCTAGCCTTTATTATATCTTAAAATAGGAAGAAAAAACACATTTAATTCAGAAATGAAGCGTATGAGGATATTTTTTTTTTATTACAAATTTTTTTTCTAATGACTTTCATCGCTTTCTGTTTTTTTTTTCTCAAAGTTTAAAGCAACCAGTGTATATATTCTTTACTTTGTTATTGCCATTTCTTCGTTCTTAGCTCTTAATCTTGTGAAATACCTTTTTTTTCCCCGCTTTTATCAAAAGCTAAAAAATCGTTTCAATTAAGCTTTGTACTCGGCGTACACTCTATGGCAAAAAGTATGGCTTTCTTAAGCTCAGAAGCTAGATTTGGCAGCCAGAAGTCGGCAATTTTTCTTCGTTTTGTTTTTCTTCTTTCAGTTTTCTACCCCTGCTCTTTTCTGAATAGTATATTTCTCATTTATCTTTAATCGTTTTTGCTGTTGCAGTAAGTTTTGCTTTTTTCTATATCGTTTTATATCGCCGAAACTTTTTCAAATTAATTTTCTTAACTTTCCTCTTTCCTTTAGTACATTATAAAAGAAAAATATCGTAACGATTCATATTCAGCTTCTTTTATGTCTTTTGCATGCTATGCAATTTGTAATACAGCCATTATTGTGAATATTACTTTCTCTGCAAAAATTGCTAAAAAGTTATTTAAAATTAAATACATTTTGATTCAATGGATTAAAATAATTTTTAAATTAGACACGAAATAACTTGAAAAAGGATACTCAAAATTAAAAAAAGCGCTAATTTAAATTTATAAAGATAATTTAAGATTATATTTAATTGTATTTCAGCAATAGTTTTTACCTTTATTTTTTAGATTTAAATGAAATTGTACGGGATTTTTTTTTTTTAATTCAAGGAACTTAGAATTTCATTAATAAAACAAAAATAACATAAGTTTAAGTGTACACTTCTTGTTTTTAAGTAAACATACTTTATTGAAAACTCTTAGGTTTCTTGAATATAACTTATTGTTCTAAAATTCTATTCTCTTAACACTTTCCAATCAAAATTCTTGAAAATAAAATTCAAATTCTAGGAAAATTTTGAAAGTTCGTAATGGTATATTTTATCAGGTATATTTACAATGAATAAGTACTGAACTGTATGTAATATGTTTAAACATAAATTTAATCACTTATAATCAATGAGAATTCCGTGGTTAACTCTTACAATGTTCGAATGTAAGCCTGTTTTTAGAAAAAAGAACCAGAGTTTTTTTCAAAAAGTGATCAATCTATAAATAAGCTTTTCTTTTTCACTTATTTACCTTTGTTCAATATATGAAACTGAAAGTGTTTTCCAAGAGGAAAGTTGCATTTTGCAAATATAATAAAATAAAATTATTTATTTATTTTAATACAATTGAAATCATTTATCAGGGATTTTAAAAGAACTACATTTTTATATAACCTTTAGTTATCGAAGTAATACACAAAAAGTAAATAAAATACGAATATATAGAAATTAGTATATAGATACGAATATATATACATGTAAAATAATTATATAATTTAAATCAATAATAATAAGAATAGTAAATAAAAATATACTATGGTATTTAAAATAAAAAAACCTAAATCAGAAATCATAAACAATCAAATATTTTTAAAAAAAGCATCAACGTGTTAGGATTCAAAATTCTTACATTTTATATTAGTAAAAAATTTAATTAATTTTTCAACAAAAAATATTTATCACGTGAAAACATTGTATATCTTGTACTCAATCAATGTGTAATTTTTCTCCTTGTTAGGATACAACTATCCGAAAATTCAAACATCTTAATAACTTCTGCTATTCTGAACATAGCTGTAAAACCCTGAAATAAATATTAACGACTTAAAGGGAACTAAATATTGAAGATAATGGATTAACTAATTTATTAGTTAAATTAATATCATTCATTAATAATTAAAATGGAATTTTTCAAGCATGAAATTCCCTTTATTTCTCATGTCTGATTTTGCATCTTAATATTAGAATGAAATTTTAATTATCGTATAATTCTGGATATCAGATTGTTAGAAATGGATGCTTAAAAATGTGGCTCTCAATGTATTAAATGAGAATTTCTAACAAGTGATATAAACAATCTTCTATCCAATTTTTATTTTCTACATTATGGATATTTAAAGTACTGAATAATAGTTTATAAGCCTTGATTATCTGTTCAATCATAATCCTCTGATAAGTGACAAAATAAGAATCAGGAATCGTTAACATGAAACATTTGAAATACACTGGAGAAAATGAAATCCTGATATCAAGAAGAAATTAGGTTTGAAAACTTAAAGTTAAATAAAGTGTTTGGGGAGGTAGATAATTATTTCATATCAATTTCAAGGTGGCAGGTTAAATTTGGTGCAAAAAGTGCCATTTCAAATGTAAAAAGGTAATACAGGAACAACCGCAGTAATTACCACAATTTTAAATGCAGGCATGTAATTGTACATGCATTTTGTCGTACTAGTTATCAATAATGTTTTATGGTATGGATTTCCATGCATTCTGCAGTTGAACATTCAAATCAGGAAAGATCCGTGAAGATTATGGAGACACTGGATTCGCCGTCAAATAATGTTCCAATGGGCTCAGTGGGAGAGGCATTTTATCACTTCGCTGTGACCAAAGGGAACATAAGACTTTACGAGCATAACGTTTCTGAGTACATTGTACAAAATAAGACATAAAGGACAGGTTCATTCATAAGTCTGACGTACAAATGTGATGTCAAGGTACTTTTAATAACATCGAGATTCTCCTGAAGTCACAAAACCTTTTTTCCTACACTTTTAATTCTTCGTGTAAAAGCAGAACATTTACGCCACAGACAGCTTGGTTCTAAGTATCCTCCTGATCTACTTCTAATCAACATAAAAACTACCGTTTCCATCTGCATAGAAGATCTTTGAAAACTCGAAAACAATCTCTCCACTCTGACCTTCAACGAACTATAAATACTATAGAAACCATAGATATCAGTGATTTCGAATTAGTGATATAAATCCTACATAGTGTCTGGTTCTGGGCTATTTCAAAAGCTCGAATTTCTGCTGTAGATACAGTACGATATACTTGAGTCATGCTGCGAATTCTGCGATCTTATCTCTGTAGAGGCACGAATCTGTCTGGTTTCCGCTCTTCTGGAGTCATTACCTTACCGTGACTATTGCTGTTTAATATCATGCACAGTGGATTTACTCGTATCATCGTCTAGACTTTCTGCAATATTGCGGAAAGAAAATCCATTTTCTCTTAGATATATTACGCAACCACATTCAAACTCAGTAAGCTGCTGATACTAACGTCTTCGTCTCCTTAAATGCAATTTTGACTCAAATATAGCTCGCAAAGCCTCTTGAGGGAGATACATAATGCCTGCAAAGTTTATATTGCGAATTTAAAGCAAACGTGATTTTATAATGTCGCTATTAAAGTACTATTTTTCGTCTCGGGCGAAATTTTAAAAGGTGACTCTTTTCACTCGAACATATACACTTCTCAAGTCTCGTTTATCTTTCACGAACTATTCCTTAGGAATTTATTTTCATCCAGTGTATTGAACCCTCTAATGGTTTATCTGTATATCATTACAAGAAATTTTAACATTGAAATTTGTAACATAAACAGTTGAAATAATTATCTATTAGACTCATCATAAAGATTGTATTCCATTATGGAAAATTATTTTTAGAAGTTAATTAACTGTGTTATATTAATTTAGTTAATTAAAGTAATAATAATGCTATAATTTTGTTCTGTTTTGACGACATTTATATAAATTTTATCTATCGGTGATTATAATTCAAAAAGTTTTTAAAGATGCCTTATTACTTTTCGTAAATAGTTATATTGCAGGAAGTTGAGAAAATAAATTCCTATAGATATCCTTAAGCGTTCACCATACTTTTATTAGTTCATTTCACTTTTAAAAGTTCTGATAGCATAACACTATATTTTGACAAGAGCAACTGAAAATATTAGAGAAGTATTAAAGTTTCTATTTCTACGTAAAACGTGGAATATATAATGTAATTAACATTTCTTAGTATTATTATTAATTTTGCTTCGGATTAGGAAGCTGATATTAAGTCAACTCAACCCTTCATTCTCGTGGAATCGATAATTTAGTACCATGTTCGCTTAACTGAGGGTCCAGCGTTGAGCTACCCACTCGGCCTGAACAATAGCTAGTAATTTGTGCCCCAGACCCAAAAGCTACAGAAAAAGGGATGGTCCTCTCAGACCTGAGAAAACTTTAATTTCACTTTTACCTTTAGAAAAAAAGATTTCCAACGTCATAAAGAAATAAATTGTAGGTATACATTCATTTGATGTCTGGAACCATATTTTATGTTTGACGGTAAAGTTTTGCTAATTACTTTATTGTCTTGTAAACAAATATAAAATTTTGCTTCACAAAAAAAATGAATAATTTTAGAAGCAAATTTGAATTTGTTATGAAAAGGATTTTTAACACAGTACAAACTAACATTCTTCTGGTGTAATATAATATATTATATAAAATGTATTAATCGCAAAAGCATTAGAATTCAGTTGCCAGAAGTAATATGGATTAAAATTAAAATTCGGCAATAATTATTTATTATAATAGCATGTAAGTTAGATGCATGGTATAAAATGTTTATATAAGTGTTAATTGGATACTTAATCATTAAAAATAAAATAAACCGTATTCCATGATTCTTTCCCACAATCCCAAAGGCTACAGAAGCGGAAATGGAATCAGACCTGATGGTACTTCTTAAACCATTGTAGACTTTAATATAACTAATTATTATTTTTGCCTTAGAATGAGATATACATTTCGTCGATTCGTAATTGAATTTTATATTTTTAGTATATCCAACAACGATAGATATACCAGGTATTTCTCTGCCTCTATTGAGTATCATAAGAGGATACACCATTTTAAATCAAAGCATTCTTCAGAAAAGTCATCCATGATTCATTCAATTTTCCTTTCGGGGATATTAATGAAAGAGCAAGACAGAATGCTTCAATATATCAGATTTCATTTTATATAAATTTCAGTCAGCATATAAATCAGTATTTTTAATTAAATATTTAATTATATGTTTACGTATACTCATTTTATAACAATTACTCAATAGAGAACGTGGGTGATGTCTTCCATCGAGTAATCATTGTTATAAATTACAGCTCCATTTAAAATCTCATTTTACTAAGCGAATCTTAACTATAAATAACGTTCTTTATAAATAGCTTCATTCATTTTAGTATGAATGAAATTTAAATTAAATGGTTTGTAGTTTTTAAATAATTTTAAAAACTTCCAATCACATTTTAAAAGAATTGTTAATCATGTGTTAATTATACACACATATATATAATCAGTATATTACTTTTAAAATAATAATTCAGTAATGGTAGTAAACAACTTCATGGATTCTTAATAACATGGAGCCAGTCTATGGGCCTTTCCCCTATTGAATTGAATAAATGGTAGATTCTCTTGAAGAAACGATTTTTCAGAAGTAATTTGTAAGGATGAATAGTAATAATTATTTGTTAATCCTATTATTTAAGTATGGATATGCAATAAAATTTAACAGCATTAGAGTTTTATAAATAAATTTAAACGTACTGAAACTGGCGTTATAATTACTTTAAAAGTTTAAATTATGTGAGAAACATGTTCCCTCTCTCTTGAAAATATAAGAATAATTTAAGAAAAGGAAAAACATCGTTTTTAAACGAGATAAATGAATTCACATGCACACTAAAGATATTAAATATCGCTACTTACATGTTGAAGATTTTTCAGTACTTTAAGTATGAGTAGCTTTTTTTCGTTTTGCTAAACGAAAATTGTATTTAACAAACATTGTTATTCCAATAATAATTTTTATTCTTTCATAACAAAGCTTCATTGTTTGATAAAATTATTTTCTAATAAAAACATAAAATATATAATGTTTCTCATTCATGAAAATTATTTTAATTAACAATATTTATTAATTTTAAAAATATGTTTTGAATTAAAAATAAAAATTAGACTGATTATTAATGTATTAAATCCGTGATCCTCCATTCATTTCATATTAATTGTATTTATTTTTTAATTTTAATTCCAATTTTATTATTATTTTTTTAACTGTACATTATTATTTTCAGCAATATATTTTTGCCATTCTACATTTGCATGACTTTTCTTTACAAACAATTCCAGTTCAAATATTTATAACTACTTTCAAATAGGAAAGAAACGGTGATGATATGTATAAATTTCCACGAAGAATAAAATAGGATAAATCAAACACATTTCTAAACTAATAAAATAAATAAAATTTCTGCATGAAATATTATATTCTCTTCAATAGGAATAAATCAAACTAAAGTTCCTCGCACATTAAAAGAAAACATAAAACTTTTACGACTTTTCAAATGGATACACAATATATGGAATACTTTCGGTAAAATTCTCTCTCTCGACTTTCCCCACTCCCATGTATTCTATTTTTAAAACTGGATTATGTGATACATTTAAGGCAAACTAAATGTTCACGAGAAAAAGCAATAGTAAGATGTTTGCTTAAGTCGGCAAATAGTATTCTAGTGGAAGCAATTCCAACAGAGAAAGAGAGACGATCCGATTTCTGATCATTACTACAGAAAACTAAGTTTGGATTAATTGAGGGGATAGGCAAAGAGTTCAATGAACTTTATTCGATTTCTTCGTTACTTTGAACCGATTCCAACTGGACCTCATTTTGATCTTTCTTAAACTAGGCGCAGTGATAGCATTGAAATGTTTGAAATGGTGTACCCAACTCAAGATTGTTTAATCGTGATATTACATTTTTGTTCCAATTTTTTGAAGATAATTCTTAACTACTTTTGGATATTGTAATTAGATGTCATTAATTTTATAACATATGTTGTGTGGATCATTAAAACACAATACATCTATTTTACTTTTGTTGAAAATAGTTGAGTGAATTTTATTAATGTGAATCAAATTACATTATATTCTTATTTGATTTATTAAAAGAAAGTTATAATTATTAAAGTTATAACATATGATTATACATAAAAAGTCAACTTCTTTTCATGAAATTCTTTTGAAGATAAATAAAGTATGTTCATCAAGATTTTTTTTTTCATCTTATATCAACAACTTTCAATAGATAGTTCTCTTTATGATGTGATCACTTAATGTTAATGAAATAGTTTTATCAAATTATTTTATTTCTTAATTTCTGCTTGCTGTTTCAAATTACGTTATGATCATAGTTGACGAAAGATAATTTAGAAACTTTTTTATGACCATATGAAAACTTTTCTCAAACTCAATTTTTAATAGTTGATTGAAACTTCTAGATATTTATTTCAGTTCTTATAAAAGTTTACATTTAAAAAGTTTATAAAGTTTAAGTTTAAATTTTAATTCTTATAAAAGTTTATTCGTAGTCAATAAAATTTATTTTATGACACAACGAATTGAAGCCTTTGAATTATATATATATAGTATAACTTAAAACATAAGCGAGTTAGATTTCCCATCAATAATTCCTTTATGGTCACGGTAGCCAAATGGTTATGGTCGCTGATTCGCCTCCGGAGTTTCTTTGAATCGTGGGTTCGAGCCCTGATGCAGCTAAAGACGTGCCATTTAACAGGGCTGTCGTAAGTTAAATCTCTCGAGGATATAAATCCTTCCGATGACCTGGTATGGAAGTTTGGAGATAGATGTGTCAATTCAAGTATCGTCTTCGTCACTTGACCGAAGTTCAAAATTACGAGGTCAGTCGCCAGTAGTCCACGTGTTGCTTTACATCACTGCGTTAATAAGCAATCAGAATCACAACAGGCTCTTTTGTTGACACTTATCAAAAATCAGTCACCGACTACCTTAACTAGCTTTCAGTGAACTTTTCTAATAATCGAATGCTCGTGAATAATTCACCATATTTCAATTGGTGATAGTGTTTCTAAAAAATAGTCCCGGAATATAAATATACACATAAATTCACTACTACGGCAGTGAATATTTACAATGTTTTCCATTTTTATATATCTTTAAAAAATCACATTGTGACTCGAATTCTACGGGACAATTGTTTTTTAACGCAGAACATTTGCAGAACAAATACAATGCTATGTTTCACAGTATAAATACAACAGCATATGATTATATGATAAAAATCAAATTAGTAAAATAAACATTTGATTATAAGCAAATGAATGAAATATAATAAACGAAATAAATAAGAATAAAATAAATCTCATCTTATTAATGTATTCTTGACACCTTTTTGTTCATTTATAACCTTAAGTTAATAATTCTATTTTATTCAAGCTGGCGAGTAAAATATAGGTGTTTTGAAACTATAGTCATTCACATTTTCCTTTTAAACGTAACATAATTATGCAAAGAATAATCCATGGATACCTCTTTGCGTTAATTTTTGAACGATAGGTCATATCTCTAGGAAATTAAATGTTTACCACTAACCTTAAGGGGTTAAAGAACCGCACTACATTTATTTAATAATTTGCTTATGACTGATTACCTGTACCGTTAAACAAATTACTTATAGCTTATGATTAATTACTTAACTTTAAGAGAGGTTTGACATTTTCTATCATGTTCTTTTAAGACTGAGTTGCAAAATAATTCATTATTCAGAATGGCCAGCTCAATTTCTTGCTCCATGAACCACAATAAAAATTATACGTTAATATACTTATAATATATGTATTTTATTTTTAACGGTTATATACGGAATTAATATATTATAACTAACAGTTTTAGTTCCAGAGCTTCTCTTTGGTGATTATCACCATACCACTAAATTCAAGATCTTCACTACTTTCAGTGAGTCAAGATATGAAAGGAAATTACCACAAGCATCAGTTAACCTGCTTGGATATAACTAATCAGTTAAGATGAGTTATTAACAAATGTGGTTTACTTAGAGGCCACAATTTTTTTGGACCTCGGTGAAGTTGGCCTCTTCCAGTACATGGATTGTCGTTTCATTTCAGGTTCATAAGTAAAAAACCTTGATTAATCACACGTTATTACTCTTTTTAATAAGTTTGGGTCATATTTAATGGCAATGGCATTCAAAGTGTCAATACAAAAGGCTTAGCGAGATTCTTATTTTTCAAACGTGAAAGTTTTAGGCATCATTTGGGCACACACTTTTGCATGTTAAAATTGTTATGTAAAATTTGCCGTACTGATTTTTTGTCAATTCTTACTGTCTCAGCAATCGCATGAATACTTAACCGACTCAAAACTAGATCATATGTGATAAGCATTCACGCTCGTATATGCAATAAACATGCGTTGCTATATACTTCTTTTCAATAAATTAAAAATTTCAGCAGCGGTATTTCTAAGTTTCACGGGAAATTTAAGAACAATGCGCTTTTCTGTTGTTACATTTACCTTCTTTCCCAGCGAAACAAAATGAACTCTAATGTGAATGAAGGCTATGGCTATACGGACTTGTTTACAGAAAGGAGAGACACTGCATTTCAAACAGAAGGCTTTTCTCTAAACTGCTGTCCGTCCCTGGCTCTTAGGGAATGCGTACATTTTCTGTAACAGCGTCAGTCTCATTATTTAGTAGCCGTACCTCGTATGCTAATATATTTATGTATAGAACTTTTGACCTACATAAATTGGTGTGCTGAATCGAAGTCGGCTGGTCACTTTATCCGTCTCCCATAAATGTTTCACAGCATTTCGGTTGGCCTCCGTGATGGATATGAACTTCCAAGGAAATGATCACAATACAAATGCGTTACTGTCCATGCCTTGCATCCATATTCACTGTAAATTAAATCTCTCTCGTCGCAATAAAAATTATCAGAAAATTTCTCACCATGACTGAGTTTTAATGTAAAATCCAGGGGATCTATTACTTTTATTGTATTTCCTTCTGAACAGATATAACGTTCCTTACGTATCTGAATAACACACGAATTTTAAGGGATTTTCATACCAAACATGTTTGGACTTGCTTTGAATTGGGGAGTAATGATGGACGAATTTACCTGGCCGTCAATCAATATATAAGTCAGTTTTTAACACATTTTATATAGTACGTAGCCGTGGTACTTTAATAGTAGTCCTATCAAACGAATATTGCTCCAGAGCACCGACAACAGTTAGTGTTGGGTCCAAATGATTACCTTTCATCGTTTGTCTAGGTTTTCAACGTTCGTGGGTGAGAGAAATCATATTCAAACAAGCGCATGACTTACACTTTATATTATTATTACTATGCGCTAGCTGTTTTTTTTCCCCACTGAAGAAGTTCTACAACATTGTGGTCGATTTTTTTTTTCACGTATATCCTATCTTTTTCGAGATAATAACACTAACTCCTTTGTTTACCTCCAGGTGGCGCTGTTACCGATCTCTCACCCTGTCGCGCTTAATCAATTAACTAGACTAAATACCATGTTTAATATAATTATCATAGCTATCCCCAATCTTAAATTAAGGTAGGGAGGAGCAGGATTTTAATATTTTCCCTGTGTGTATGTATGTACTTAATTTAATGGACAAGCAAATAGGAGTATTTTTTTTTAAAAGAAAAAGGAAATTATGGCTGTAACGAGAACACCATTTCTGATTTAAGTGTTTTTATTCCTTTTTTATTATAGAGAGGCAATAAATGAGAGGATCACGTAGAGAAAGTGAAGATTAACAGAGTCGTAGCTTCACCGTCTTGGCTATAGCGGAAGTGAGAAAATTTTGCGTTGCTTCTAATTTATATGGCGCAATTTTTTTTTCGAGATAATCATATGGTACTGTATAAAAGGGGTTTTTCAGGGAGTTTGCTGGATACACGCAGCCTATTAAGATTTCTTCCAATAGGTCTAAAACCATGAGAAAAACTTATGTGGCTGATTTTACGAGCACATGATCGTATAAATTAAAGAAGAAATTGGGATTGTATCAGAAAATAGGAATTAATTCTTTACTGTGACTTAAAGAATGGGAAAGATTCGAAAACTAAATTATTTTTAAGTGAAAATCATTATATATATATATATATATATATATATATATTCAAAGCTGCATACAAGCTGGATGTTGACTTTGTAGACTATGGTATATAAGGTTTCTTGAACTTCGTGATTAGTAGTATGTAAGCTGTGTGTGTGTGTGTGTGTGCGTGTGGAGTTCGAGTTCGTACACCATCATGTGAAATAATGGAAGCAAACGGCTTGTTAAACTGAATTAAATTGCCTCACATAACATTAGTTCAGTTACAGAAGAGTGAGGTAGTAAATCACCTGGCATCTTCGTCCTTTAAGAGTGGCTCAACATTATAAAGATGAATAATCAGAGCTTAGTTGCAGTCTTTTTACTATAAACAGCATTAATTTCCTTGATTCTTATTAAAAGGAAACATTTTGGAAGAAAAATTGAGTGTTAATTTCTGTTAATATTAATGAATAGATTACGTTCTTTCTTAAGGATAACTTCGCAAAGATTTAGCAAGATTCGAAAAACATTTGTTATAAAATTTCCAAATTTTAAGAAAATATTCAAATGCAACAAATGTAACTATAGAAAAATAGAAAAATGCGAGGAAGATGTATCTCAAAACATTCCTCAAATAAAAAGAATTTAATTTTCTTGCACATTTTTATCAAATAGGAAGAATTTGGACATCTTCTGCTAAAGAATTGGCCAGTAAATGATAAAGTGTTTGTAAAATGGTACAAAATCTGCAACAAATTACTTTTTCGGTGCAATTTTTCAGAAATTTATTCTTTGTGCTTATCAAAAAAAAACTGCTGCATAAACAATGAAGCCCCAATAAAGTAATGACTTATCTGAGGTAAACTGAAGAAAGCTCAGAAATACATTATTTGCATACTGATATGTAGATCTAAGACCTCGCTTTTTAGAGAAGACTTTTTGTATAGGAAAAGGAAACAATAAGCAAAAAAAAAAACTATAACATTTGAGAAACTAAGAGATTTTTCCTAAATGGCTCAGTTACTTGCATTTCTCTTCATAATATATCGCTTCGTATTAAATCATTTTTCTGGAGGTTTCTTTAGAAAGAAAGTCATTTCTTATATAAGGAGCTTCCTTCATCTTTACTGAGTAGTGAAAACGATTGAAAAAATGGCTATTACTTAGAGATACTATTTGAAAAAAATATAAAATAGTGAATTTTTATTTTGCCTCAGCTCAAGACTATACATGAAAAGGTATTTTTGACGTTAGTTTTTTTTATGCATGAAAGAAAGGAAAATTAGGTATAAGACATATTTTACTTATTTCATTCCAAATTTTTTAAACTGGTATAAAGAGAAAAAGTTTATGTTTTTTCCAAGGTAATTATACTTTAGTATAATTATGCCTCCTACGGAATTGTTATAACGGGTAATGAGGCTGATGCACCTCAAATGGTAAAGTTCCACGTTCTTCCGTTAACGCGGAGTGGATGTTAACCCAGGAAGAGGTTCGTCAATTATCCGACTTGCAAAATTACGAACTGTGTTGCTTCGGCGACATAAATAAGCAACCAATCTGAAAAATCCTAAAAAAATCGTTATCGTGTAATGTAAAACTCTTATTTTAAGTATTTGAGCCGTTATTTTAAATGATAGCGATGGGAATGTCAATTGTTTACGAATATTATAATTATACACAATGCTTTGTTAGAAGCCTCAGAGCCTTGAATTTCTTCTGAAATTCATTTTTATTGCATGTTTCATATAGCACGGTAGCCTAGTGGTCATGGTCGTGTACTCCGGGCCAGCGGTTTTCGTCGAGTCATGGGTTCGAGCCTTGATGCCTCTAAAGAACCACCATGTAGTCGGGGTTGATGCATGTTATATTTATCGAGGCTCAATTTGTTCCTAATGACGGGGTGACAAAGTTAGGAGAGCCAGCTCAGGAGTCGTCTTTGTCACATGAGGGCCGCGGTAGCCTAGTGGTCAAGGTCGTGGACTAGCGGCAAGCGGTTTTCGTTCAGTCGCGGGTTCGACCCTTGGCCGCCAAAGACTCGCCGTGTAGAGGGGGCTGATGCACGTTAAATCTGTTCGGTGCCCAAAGTCCTCCCATTGGCGTGGTGTGGATGTTAGGAAAGGGGGGGTGCCAGACAGATGTCGTCCTCGTCACTTGACCGTGGTTCAAAATTACGAGGTCCGTCGCCAATAGCCCTCGTGTTGCTTCTAGTGCGACGTTAATAAAAACTAAATTAAACTAATATTTGCCACTTGACAGAGGTTCAAAATCAAAAGGTCCATCACCAATATCTATAGTGCTACTTGTAATGCGACGTTAAAAAAGAAAAACAAAACAAATGTTTCAAATATAAAACAATTCTGAATATGGTTTTTTAGTGTAGCTGAGGTTCATGATTATAACACATATTCATGTAATACATATTTTCTTACACTCATTTTCAAATCTACGGGAAATGAAAGGAGTTAAATAAAGAGAGCTCACCAAATTCAAAACAGTAGAGTGAGACAATTTCGCTTTGATTGCTGCAATTTTCTTTTTAATACAAAGCAACCAAGCATTTTTTTTTCCAGCAGCATTTTTTCTCTCTTTGGATTTCTTAGCTCTTGATCTTTTTCTACCGTGGAATGGTTTTTCCACCCTTTCAGAAACTGAAAAAAATTCTTTCAATTAAGCTTTATTCTTGACTACCACTCTGTTGGGGAAGTACGACGGATTTCCCAAGCTGTGCAAGTCAGTAGTCAGCAATTTCTCTTAGTTTCTCGTTCGGCCCTTTTTCCTATTATGTTACTGCTTTTCTCATTTATCTTTAATCATTTTTGCTGCTCGGAGCATGGTACAAGTTTCTTTAAATTACAATTTACTGTACCAAAGCTTTTTAAAAGTTATTTTGCTTAAATTT